>JAUCMX010000002.1:20930748-21093248 GCA_033459395.1 Hemibagrus guttatus
CAAGGCAAATGCTATTGTTTTTGCTCCACACTGACATTTGTGTTTGAGAGGAAAAGATGGATATAAGATTATAGATCAGAATTTCATTTATCATCAGCCGTTATTTAAAGTCAGATGCATTAAACCACTTAGTCCATGGCAACTTTTGTTTCAACCATTTTATTTTCAAATAACTACAAATAAATAACTCTAAATGTTTGCTCTTGGTGGAGTTTTACCTGTAAAGTGTGTGTGTGTGTGTGTGTGTGTGTGTGTGTGTGCGTGTGTGTGTGTGTGTGTGTGTGTTTATACATTTAAAATTCAAAGCAGATAATAGAATAAAAAGAATGTTGTCTTTTAAATAAAGATCAATCATACAATATAACAAAACAAAAATCAAACCAAAAACTCCATAAGTTTTCATTTCTGGTTGTGTTTAATGAGTACTTTGGGAATCTCTGTGCTATAGTACTACTATCACATGTGACATGCAGATCAGGTGAGACCTTCTAAGCTGAAGTGAAAGGCTCTTAGGAAAGTAACTAAGAAGACTTCTCTTTCTCACTCCCCTGCTGTTAAAGCCTGATTTGGTCCACACACCAGTCAGTCAGGACGTCAGAGCGGCTTTATTATAGTCATTAGTATTGTTGGGTTGCAGGTTTTACAGTTCTGATGCACACTACAGGCACCGGACAATAAACACAGTCCACCTTGAGATACCTTGAGACACACAGACTGCATCTTAATTCTTCTGTTTAACAAAATGCTTTGTGTATTAAATTGGAGTTAAATTGGGATTTGAGAGATGAAATCTATATAGAGTCATATCTATTCATATCATGTATGTTTTTTGATATATCAGTGTCGGTATTAAGGCATACAGTTGATTGATATTGCTTAATATGGTAAGCTATTTAAAAAGATTTCAGGTTAAGGATTAAAACGATACCACAAATATCAGCAAAGATTTTAAACTAGTATTTGGATTAATGATCAGCTGTATTTCACGAGTACAATGTGCCTTAGCAATAGGAATATATTTTATGCTTTTTAATATTGAAATATTTCTTTATAAGGCTTTGTGAAACTCTGTTACGTCACCGCTTGCATTTCCATCAAAAGAAAACTTTAGCTGCTGTCACAAACTAGAGGTCTGTGTGCTCTGTGTTCATTGTTATTTATCAGTAATACACAGAAATGTGATTTTTATATCTTATCAGTTTCAAATAACAACAGCAACAAAAAACTCCAAATATTTGATTAAAAACTGGGACCTTCAATAACTAAGAAATTCTGATTTGAAATTGAAATACATCTTCTCTAAAATTCTGTTCGCAAACTATCAGTTTAGAAGTTTATAGTATTATAGTAATATTTATACGCGCCTGACTGATTTCTGTGCCTGCCTTAGAGACTCATGCCTGATACTGACTCCGTTACTCCTTACATTTAAAGCACTGCATGGTGCCATTTTTCTTTCACTCACACATTTTTTTTTTCTATCCTTACACTCCAGCTCGCACAGTCAGCTTGCCTGGTACTCGTGTACTGCTGCTCTGAACCACACAGACCAGACTGGTTGTGATCGGGTGGGCAGATTCTGTGCCGTGGTCTCCAGACTCTCCTACACCAGTCTACAGACTTCTTTCAGGACCAATCTAGAATCCTAGTACCTACCTTTTCTTTACCTTTACCTCTGGTCTTACTATCTTTTCTGTTTCTTTAATAGAATTTTAAATTGACCTTGAGCATGAAGAGGATGCTCTATGAATGCAAATGATTATAACATATAGAGAACGTACTAACAATTCTCTCTGAAGAAAAAACAAACAAACATGTTCCTGGAAAACCGAAGAGACACACTTACGGTTTAATCATAATTCTGCATTTTCATGCTGATTTCTTATGAACAGACAGAGCCAGTGTCCTTAAACATTTTATTATTATTTTTCAGTATCATTAAAACAAACTATGGGATGCCAAAATTTAAACAGAGTTTATTGATACATATCATGCCATCCACAATTATTTGAAGACGATGCTTTGCTTTGTAGAGTTGAACAGCTGATAACGCAGTCCTAGAGTATGGAAATTGGATGGCGATACAGAGCACTGATGTCACTGGTGAACATGTTGTCATCATCCCAATGAGTAAGAGTTTTCATTTCAATGGTGAGTGCGTATGGCAAAGCGAAATAACTACAACCATATGCCTTTCCCCCCAAAACACCCCATTCTTGTCTTTGTAAGTAGGGGTACATGCAAAAAAGTCAATGTTTATTCAATATGCTATGGTATCAGTATAGTAATCAATAGCTTACAGTGAATTAATGTCCACTTGAGGCTAACAATAGAATTTATGTTTAATTCCAGAAACATTCCATAATTTTTTACTTACCACAATAAATGCTTCTTTACAAATTATTACATTGGTCCTATGCACTACTTTCACACTCCCACACACATAAACACATGTATGCGCACATACACACCCACACACACACGCAGACACACAGATTACAGCAATAATTACATACAGACACACACATATGCGCACATCAAACAGACAAATGCAAACGTACAGGCACTCATTTTTATTTAGAAACAGCTATGCAAATGGTACAAAAGCTTTGGCGTTTTTGCCTACAAGTTGTGCCTGCACACTTGGAAATAGAAGTCACCGTATGAAGATATAGCTTCACACAACTGCCTTTTATTCTATTAGAACTATTTCATTCTGATTTTTGTTAATACTTAAGTCTGATATGCGTACCCACATAAAACTGTGGAGAAAAGGTCCTGCTTCTAGCTATGTTTTACATAATTATTCAACACAAGTTTTAAAACCGTTTTGCCTAATTATGTAGAATGCTACATGTCCCAACGTCCCAACTCAGATCGATGGCATCACCTTAAAACAAACAGTATCGTATTTATATACTATCGAATCATTGCTACTCTAAAGAAAAGCCTCATCCGGCCACGAGGGGGAGTGCTTAACCCAAATCAACGCAGGACCTCAAATGGCACCTACAATGCTTATTTTACAGAGTATTTTTTTAAAATTGACTTAATCGAACAAAATCTTAAACTGGTGTCCTATAGAGGTCAATAAAGCTTATTCCCCTGGTGAAGTGAAAATCATCAGCAGGTCCTAAGCAGCAGGAATGGAAGAGCACTAGAGTTATGAACTGGACGCACTGAATGCGTACTGCAGTGTAATCTACACTGAACATCAAATCATTCTGGAATAAGCATCTTACATGATGAACACTAACAGTCAGGAGGAGAAACATAGAAGTGCCAACCACTGAACAGCGTGCTGGCCAGAAGCAGCAGGTTTATCAAGAAAGAGATACAGAAAACCAAGCCATTAACATTAACATCTTAACAGATTCTGATGCAAAGTTAAGAAAGTCACCGAAGTTTGATTTTTTTTTTGTATGTATTTACTTGTGACACACTACGGACATTTTTTTTCTCAGACATTCAGAACAAAACAGTTATAGTCACATGGACACTCAAGAAACATTTGTAAGAGTGACTCTTTTTAGTCTTGCTCTTTTTTTTGTTGCTAAGCAATTAATCCCAGATTGTTCCCAGATAGCAGACGATTCCAGGCCAAATGTTAGGTTTAGGCACATTAGAGTCAGTTATGGGAAGTGTGTTGTAATCCAAAAGTGGATGTGTAAACAGCCACATTTAAGGTTTTCCTGGCATTTAGAGTCTGGATCAAAAAAGCCCCAATGAACAATATCTAAAGCTTGTGCAGTGTTTTTCAATTTGGGACCAAAGGTGATCCAACTGCACCATATCATGCCTGAGATACTGTACAGTGTCATTGTGTTTGAGTTGTGGCTGTCATTCTGCAACAGAATGTGTGCTGGTTGAAAGAGGTATGTGTGGGGGGGCACTGGGTCATCACTCACTTGCTATCTGGGAATTACATCTATAGAAAGGAACTGAATGCTTAATGACTAGTAAATAGCAGCCTACTTTCAGAGGGAGCAGCTGAAAGAGCAAACATAGCAAATCTAAAGTTCAGAGTGTATTCACCTATTCATAATTAATACACAAACAGCATTCTCATTTGGCCGCCCTCGTCATGTTAACATTCTTACGGCAGAGTCCTATTGCTCTGTGTGTCATCATGCTTTCTCGGTGCGGCTTTGTTAGCTCTAAAATGTCTACTTTACATCATGCTGTACAGATAATGTTGCATAGAAGATTGAGCTTACTCTAGAGGCCATGTAGAGAACGAGAAAATGGAGGCCACATTGTTGTTCGTATAGGCAGAACCCAAACCGTGCTGAGATGAATGAAACTGGGATGGAGAAAAGAGATTTTTTTCAGAGCCCTAATTGGTTGCACTTTTTGTACTGGGTGCAGTTAGGGCTTTATAGGCATGGTGAGCGCAGTGACGCCTAAGAGACCAGCAGTAGGTGCTGTGCCTGTGGATCTATGAGCTGCCCGGAGATGAGCACACCGAGCCGCACATGCTCAGTTTAGAGGTCTCGGGTTCGGGCTCGGTTTCTTCATCCTCTGTCCCGCCCTCTGCCTCTTCTGTCTCTCGGTCAGGGTCGCCTTCTTCTTCTGCTTCTCCCTCTGCTCCCTCCCCTTCTCCCTCTCCTTCCTCTTGTCTCCTCTTCAACCTGGCAAATAAAACACAAAAGGATATGGGCACAGTTCCCATATATCGGAGTGCACATCACTCTATAGTGTGATGTTACATGTACATTCAGCAGTTCTGTCGATCTGTCACAGAGATATTACACGCCATGGATAAAGAGTCCTAAATAATGAGGCAGTGCCAAAATAGAGATAGTAACAAATGCAGGAGAGATTGTGGTGGTAGAACTTGCAGACTCTACTAAATAATAAACCAGGTAATAAATTATATCAGACTCAGTGTCCATGCATTGTAGCATACAGATTCTCCTGTCAATAAACAAGAGCTCTACATTCATAGCCAACACAATGCACAAGGCCATGTGTCTATTTATATATTTCCTTGTTGCTGTGTTGGACCTCAAGGGTACAAATATTGTAGCTGTTAGTATGTATCTTTCAACTGTAAATGTGTTTATAGTGTACCTTAAAGCGCTTATAAAAGTTGTACCTTTAGAGCTTATAAAAGCATCCTACATGCACTTTCGCGGGTAAAAGCCTTTACTAACGGTACAAAAAAAAGTACCCTGGTGGGTCACAATGCAGTAACAAGAAAATGCACTGTTCTGTACTTTTTTTCTGAGAATGTGCTTTCATTGAAGGAGTAAGCATTAGAGCAAAAACGTAATGGAGCAAATTATACCTCTGGAGAAAAATGATGCTAAGCCATGGGGAAAGCTTAATGAATGCATCACACAGTCTAGTTGCTTAACATCAGCATAGTTGAAAATTATTAAAAACGCAGTCTCACTTTTCTCGGTTGAAGATCACAAACTCTTGCTGCACGACTTCAAGGCACTCCTGTAGATAGTCGTTCTCCTGCAGAAAGCACAAGCGGTCACAGGTCAGCCTGACACAGACCAGATCAGCAGCGTGTATAAAACCAATCAGCTCTTTCCAGATTACAGCTGCCCCTCACCCCTTTCTCTCTTCACAATGCTCTGCTCACAATGCTTTAGTGGAGACCAGACTTCATATTGTGTTTAGCTTGTTTTTTTTGTTTGACATAGCCTAAAAATAGCATCTCATACATCTGAAAGTGCCAGAGGGCTTAACAACAGTACTGAAAGCTTCATAATTTAATCATCCAGGTAATAATGGAGGATCATCTGCTCCAGAGGCTAAGGAAGCCTTGCTAGTGAAGCTATCTGTACTCCTACATTAGCTTACAGACCAGAAAGCACAGTGGTACTGACTACATTTAATAAAATGGAGATCCTCTTACTGGATGTGAGAGTCTATAAATAGTCAGGACTTTAAGAGACAGTAATACAATCGGTAAGATATGCAGCAGCATGAAATAAAACAGGGACCTTCAGCCCAAAGGCCAGAGATTATGCTAATCTCTTTTTCCTTCCATTTTCTCCCTAATTTGTTCACATGCCAATTCCTATCCATCAGCCAGGTCTCCCTTACAGTATGCTATGATATGATAGCAACTAGCCAAGGAGGGTGAGGGCTAACATGTGCTTCTTCCAAGACACATGAAGCCAGCCAAACCAGCCAGGAAAGTGCTATCTACCCTGTTCTGCATACATGAGGCCAAAGATATCCATGAATGGCTAATGTCACTGAGATTGACAGGGGAGAGGGTACAGCCAGTTTTGGTCCCTTGGATTCTGGCTGCTGAAGGCTTTGGCGCTGTCAGGATTCAGACTTGGAGTCCGATGATGAGGTGACATATTGAAAGAATACATTTCTATTCAAAAATTCTAATGGGAAAACACAGATGTCCTTTACAAGTGTAATGTATGTTAATCATGGAGCTCAGAATGTTAGAGCCACATTTTATATGCAGTAAATTTGTATGAGTATATTCACATTTACAGTTTATCTACATCTCATTTAGATTCATATTGAAATTCATGTTCTGACAGCTGAAAGGGCTAGAATTTTTTTTTTTAAAGCAAATCCACAGAGATCTAAATTAAAATTTCAAGAGAGGCAGAGAGAAGTGAATCCTCGAAGTAGACCCAGATCAGAGGTGATAATTACTCACAGATTGGGAATCTTTGCTGTTGTCTCTTGATCGGTTCTTGGCCAGACGCTTTTTCTTCTTATGTAGTGGACGGGATTCTAAAATCATCTCTTCCAGCTCAAAGGTGGGGTCACAATGCAGACGCCCTTTCTGTGTTCACCCACACGCAACAGACAAACCAGACAGTGGTGAAGAATAATAAAAGCAATGCATCTCTTACAAAATTAAAAAAAAAAAAAAAAAAAAAAAAAAAAAAAAAATATATATATATATATATATATATATATATATATATATATATATATATATAAAACCCATGAAGCATGAATTATGCATTATTATGCATTCATTATTATTATTATTATTATTCATTATGCATAATGTAGCATGCATTATGGTTTAGTCATTTTACTCAGTTGGTGTGCCAATCTGTGTAGGTAGAACATGCTTTTTATTTTTGTGTGTTTGTGTTTATGTCTGGCTACTGTGTGAGCTGTGTACTGTGCGGATGTGTTTAATCAGCCCCTACGTTGGGAACAAATCCAGCCTCCATCTTCTTTTCATAGACGGCATCCCAGTTCACGTCTGAGAGGTAGGGGGCTGTTTGCATGTGGGCAAGACTGCAGAATCGATGCTCCGGATTTACTGTCAGCAGCTGAAATATAAACACATCAAGCTTGATTCTTTCCAATCTTCTATTTTTTTCCCCCACCCACACAAACACACATAGTTCACAAGCACACATAGTTGACACACATAGTTCATATATTGCCAGTCAAAAGTTTGGTTTGAACTTTCTGCACTTCATTTTATTGGAAACAATTTGGATCTAATTGGAAAAATGTTACACCTTAATCACTCTATGTAGCACAAACCAGCACTGACACTTAAATGGATTTTTAAAGGTATTAGGGTTGGGCTAGAGTGATTATGATCCTAGACTCAGTGGTGACCCAGGCTTTGGATGTACCTAGCATTAGGTTTGACTTAAGGGTTGGGCTAGGGTTAGGGTTTGGATTGAGTTAGAGATTGGCCAGGGTTAGGGATAAGTTGGTGCAAGGTTAATATTAGTATTGGGTTTGGGTTGAGTTAGGGTTGCACTGGGGTTAGGGTTGAGTTAGGGCTGCATTAGGGTTGCACTAGGGTTAAGGTTTGGATTGGGTTAAAGTTTCATTAGGGTTTGGGTTTTGTGTTATCAACATACTCATCTATGCATGTAAGTAATTGCTTTCAGTATTGCTCCAGTGTTGGAAAGTTGAATAAAACAAAGTTAGAACTTTTTAAAAAAGTCTTTCTTATTTCACAACCGTTACTATTCAACTGTAATGACTTTAGACCTGAATTATTGTTAACAATGACATATTTATTAATAATATTCAGTAGCTAATCTTCGACTTCTATTACATAACAGTTTGACCAAACAGTTTATTAGTTCTGTTCTCACTACAGGGAAATGGACTTAAATTCATGTTTGTGATAATTGCATGTCTGCTGCAGATGTAGAGGTTAGACTTCAAAACACTGGATTGTTCCTTTACAGGATGAGTTAAATGGGTAAACTGCTATATCATGCATCATGCTGTGCTCTGAACCATCTTCCAAAAAAGTGGATTTCGAGCTGCATGATTACATTTCTTCCTTTTGATATGCAAATTGCAAACTTCACTTCTTGCCAATTCAAAGCCATTCAAGTCAATCTGTCACCACTGGCATTAGTCAGACAGTCTTCAGGGCCAATTAGTTTTAAATAAGAGAGCTGGAGTGATGGAGATGAGAGATAACACAGGCCCATCTGTCTGGGGAGTGATCATAAAAAGCTATTCTGTTATTAACGGGCTGATAGAGTTATAAAAGGATGACAGCTTTCCAGGCTTATCGTGAGATATTTTATTACTCTCAAATCGCTTAGTGACGAGATTCCCAGCCCATCTGATGGGATGCACTATGTTATCAGGGAAATCATATCTGAGTAATTTTTGGACATGTTGCTGCTGCTTTATTCTCAGAAGGCACAGACTGTCTCCACACAGTCCAGACAGAAGCAATCGATCTACATAGGCATGGATGAGACAAATGGACATCTCGGTCAAAAGTGCTAAGACAGAACCTGAGACCCAGCTATTATAATAGAAGACAGTAAGTGTGTCTGTACATATGTTTGTGTTTGTGTGTGTGTGTGTGTGAGAGAGAAAGAGAGACAGATATTCCTTTCTCACACAATGCCCTTAACTCTAACCTCTCCAGCACTGTGGGCATCTTGTATGTTTCTGACACCTTCAAGATGACCCCTCATATTCACTCACACATTCTCATTATTTTTCTGCCACTCTCCTTCATCCTCTCTTCCTCTTTCTTTTCCCACACCCCCTTCCCATACAGTTCTCTCTCTCTCTCTCTCTCTCTCTCTCTCTCTCTCTCTCTCTCTCTCTCTCTCTCTCTCTCTCCCCAGCTTTCTATTCACAGCCTGATTATGTATTGTATTTCTCCCTTTTTAGGTCTGGTCACCTTCCGCCCATTCCTTTCCCATTATACATTATGCTTCCAACCTTCCAGCTTTCCATCATCTCTCGCTTGGGTTCAGCCTCACTCCTACATTGCCTCATTATGTTCCTCCTTTCTGTCTCTGTGAGTTTCAAACCCACTCGTTCTCTGCTGTGTACGGCACTCTCTCCTCAATCTCCTCTTCCGTCCTCAGAACCAATTAGTTTTCTCTCCATTCCTTTTCACATAGCTTTTAAAAATTCCTCCCTCTGCTTATTCATCACCATCTCACACCAGTCTCTCCTCTCCTCTCAATATTTTCAATTTGCTCTTGTCATGCCAATGCACATATTTTTTTTAAGTGAATTTAATATTACTTACTTTTCCACTATTTCTTTATCCACTCTTCTGACTTCTCAACTTTTTAATGGGGGTGAACACCTCTCTCAAAAAACTGTTTATTTATGCATGCGCCTCTCGCTCGCTCTCTCTCTCTCTCTCTCTCTCTCTCTCTCTCTCTCTCTCTCTCTCTCTCTCTCTCACACTCACACACACACACACACACACACACACACACACACACACACACATACACACTCACCTTACGCAGCAGGGAGATGAGGTCTTTGTGCCAGGAGTTACAGTACTGCACGCTGACTGTGCTGAAGAGCTGCATTAGAGACTCCACTGAGCTGCTGGCATGGATATCATACGGTCTCTGTGTGATTAAAGAGATTAAGTTAAAGAGAGGAACATCAACACAGAGCTAATAATTCAAAATATCCCAATAATGATAATGACATTAAAAAAGTAATCCATATACTAAGAATGACATTTTTTAATTAAATAGCATCGCAATGAAGATGAGCTGGTTTTCTTTTACTTGGGGAAGGCAATTCTGTATAGCTGTAAGTAAAGTATGTTTCATTGTCTTCTTTATATCTAAATCCCTCATTGTCAAGAACGGCTAGAGATTGATGGTCAGGAACAACATAATCAGCTTTAATGGCAGCATTTGTTTCAATACTGCATTTAAAATATTCCTCATACAGAGTGTTAAAATATGACATCAGGAGGAAGATTCTAGGAAGATCCTCAAACTCCTTTTGTTTCCTCAAATATTGGCTCGGCCAAATCTTACGTCAGCTACCAAGCAGGGAGGGTGATGGCTATCACTTGCCTCCTCTGAGTCATGTTGCATTATGTGGAGGCTTAACACATTCAGAGGAAAGTGCTATCTGCCCCTTTCCACATCCATGAGCTCACAGACACCCATGATTGACAAGTGTCACTGTTATTCCCAGTGGCTGTGACATTTTCAGAAATCAAACTCATGATCTCCAGATGATAGAAAGAAGAACATTTATGTGTTGCATCACTCTGGAGCCCTCCAGTTCCTATTGTTCATCATTTCACAAAGCATAGCTTGCAGTCTGTTTTGCTTGGCATCATTAATTTTGTTCAGATCACTGTTGTTTTGTTGCCTGATGTTTTATGTTATTTTTAAGTAAACAAGTACAGTATTAGATAGTTGATATTCTACTGATAACATCTTGCATTCACTTTAGGAGGCATCTATTACACAACAGGAACACACAACTCTTTTTCCACTGCACAAAATTATCAAAACATCTGCTTCAGAAAATTAAGTTTTCCTTTTTTTCTTTGTCACAGGACCAGTAATAAAGATTCAGGTTTTAATAGCTAATATATGCTGTTGAACTAAAGTTGATCTGACAATGATGCCATTGTGCTTCAAATTTATGATATAGTTTTTCTGAAGTCTCTTTAGTTCCTCTTTGGGATGTTTCTTGTTAATGAGAATGTTTTTTTCTTGTGTTTAATATTAGCTGGTTAAGTAAACAAATAATGATGCGGCTTAAATAATGATGTAGTTGATTTAAATGGGGATTATGGGTATTGAAAGTTATAGTAGAGATGTTTTGATGTCTCTCTCTCTCTGAGGTCAAGCTATTTGTTATTATACTATACTACAAATAAGTAGTATGCATCCGGCTTCCCATTTTCCCAGGGATTTTTTCCTCTCAAAGTTTCATTCACATGTCATCTTAGAGAGATTTCTTTGCCACTGCCAGCCTCGGCTTGCTTATTAAAGATATAACACTGCATCTATATACAAGCTGCTTTGTGACACCATCTATTGTTAAAAGTGCTATATAAATAAAATGTAATTGAGCCGAGCACCCCTCATCTCTCTAAGACAACAAAATAGAAGTAGAGCCCTGAGTTCAGTTCCTGTTTGACAGTTTCTTGCTATTGAATGCTTAGTGGAAAGTGCCCACAGAGATAAACAGAAGGAAAAGAATGTGCTAGAGCAATGTAACTATTATATGAGCTCAGTGAGTGAAGGCTCTTTTAAAACCACTCACCCATCCTCGCAGGACCTCAAATATGGTGACCCCTAATGACCACCAGTCCACTTCAAACGCATAGCCAGTCCCGCCACTTACGAAGGACTGGAAAATCTCAGGAGCTGTACAGAACAAGGACAAGTAAATACCAGTTCATATATATAATTTTCATAATTATGTAAAGTGCTACCATATGAACAAAAAATATTTGGAACAATTGAGTTAACCATGTAAATAGTTGATAAACTTTTGTACCCATATACGGCTTGGTTCCAGCTAAAGCCGTGGCTCTTTCTCCATCTTTGATAATTGTAGCAATATTGAAGTCAGTCAGGTGAGCATGACCTGAGGCAAGACACAACCAGTTTAAAGCAACTGGAACCAGACTTCCAAAAGCAGCCATTAAGGACACTCAAACCTATGTAGTTCTACTACACTGAGTGAATGAAGGCAGATCCCTTTTAATGGCTTTTAAAAGTTCCTTGACATCCTTGGCATCTCATGCAATGTATGATCCATTCACTGATACAGGCTTGCTTGGAGAGCATAATACCAAAAGAGAAACCCGGAGAATGAAGCATTTATACTGTACAAAAATATAGACAAGTGATAAAAGAGTTTTAATGGAACAGCTTGTCTTTGAGTCTGTATTTCTCAGTGAAGTATTATGGGCTGGATGACCCTGAGCATGGCTTAGTGCACGGAGACAGACTGTGTTACCGTCGCCTTGCCTGCCAGCCTGCGGGATCACATCTCCTACATGTCACCCTCGACCACTTTCATATGTCTACTGAGATGTTTAGTGAACCTGCTATATGAAGACTTACACACATGCCTTACCTTGTTCATCCAGAAGAATATTGTCTGGTTTGATATCCCTGCAAAGGAAATATAGTCAAATCATCACTATTCCATATATTATATTACATACAAAAGCTTTTGATCAGTTGCATTCTTTGCAGGATTAAGTAATATTGCAGCAGTGCAGTGATAACAATTCTACTGAAACCATTTGGAAAGGTCTGATATAGCAGAAAGTAATGTGATCAGTGAGCTGTGCCTGGAGATATCTCTAGTTTTTCACTGTTCTGTTACCAAATAAGGCAGGTACCATAAACCATGCAAAAGAAAAATGCAATTTCAGAAGTTTTGCTATTTCAGTTAGGCTTTAGTGAACCATATAATGTCAGTGCATAACTGCACTAATCCCTGTGTATGAGTTCTGCTGACAACGAAAATAGCTACCCTGCAGGGACAAACTAATATAACAAAATGCTTCTACTTCGATATGCTTTTCTTTTGCTAGTACAGAATTTGTGTATGTGTGTGTGTGTGTGTGTGTGCCTGTCTATCTGTGTATGTTCTGAGTTAGAAAGTGCCTTGTTGCCCTTTCCTGGTGTGAATGTTTATCTCTCAGGGGGTCTTCATAGATTTCTCCACGCCTGCTAATTGCCTAGGACACACATACATGCCTCTAGCACACACACACTCCTCGCTGTGGGGTCTCAGGCACACACTGCCAACACACCCCACCATGCTATACACACATGCGTGTACACACACACACACACACACACACACACACAGCACTTCCAACACAGCTAATTAAGACAACGATCCCACACGACTTATAGTCAGCCAAGATGATTAGATTCATGAACAGGGGATTCATATTATTCCTATTATTATAACACACATACAAAATAGTTGCTAAATATCTTAGAGGCTAAATCCTTGTGCATGCATTAAAACAAGAAGAAGAAGAAGAAGGAAGGAACAAGATATTCAGCTGGATATATAGTATATTCATTAGAAGTTAATTATCTTCTTCTTCTTCTTCTTCTTCTTCTTCTTCTTCTTCTTCTTCCTCTTCTTCTTCTCCCACTCATTTACTTTAGTAACTGCTTTATCCTTTATTCAATCTTCCCAATCCTAAACATAACAAAATGTGTCAAATTTCCACACCAAAATATCTTGAATTCATTAATTCTGGTTCATTGTGAGATTCTGATCAAATATTTTGCTAAAATAATTTTCTTCTTTCTATAAAGGAATGCTAAAAACATGAAAGAAATATCTGCCTTTTTAAAAAAACTAACAAAAAAACAAAACAACAATTTCATAATGGGAAATAATCTGTAAATTAATGTATTTCTTCCTTTTTGCAGTGTATATGCAGTAATAATGATGTGTGCATTAACAATGATATTCATATTATATAAACAATGTGAGCCTGGAAAACAAAACTGGGGGATTTTGTGGTGTCACTCAGGCCTCTATATATTTACTACACTTTCTTCTACTGACAAAAAAAAAATATTTGTGTCATGTTCCTAAATGTCATAGGATTTTTCAGTACATCAGAAATCTGACAGGGAGAAAATTGTTCAAAGCAAAAGCATCTAGTGGAAAAATCCCCTAATCCCTCAACACTGAGTTAGAAGGAAAATATATATTTTTATTTTGTTCTGGAATTCTGTACATGGACTAATTTTACCTCCTTGGACAACATGACATGGCAGCTAGGACTGTTGCTAGGAGACACATCTCCTCTAGTTGGTGCAACAAAATAATTGCACGGCGAGACCGATTTCCTGTCAGGAGTCCAGAGTGTGCAACAGAACGGCACACACTCTGGAGACCGTGTGGAGTCTACAGAGCCCGAATACAGCCTGCTGGACACCACAACTGTCCCACAGGAACAGACCAAGGAGAGAGATGCAAGAGATGGCAAGAAACATAATCATCACTGATCTGCTGCTAATTTCAGTTATGTGGCTTTATGAAGACATAAATGGAAGGAAACATTTTGTTGATGTGTTTGTAATGTTGATGGATAAATATGGGCTCAAGCTGTGAAGTTTCTGCTGCCACTTAATGCGCACAGTGAGTTGTCTTTGTGCCTCTTTCTGAAAGGTCATAATGATAACAGCAGGAGGCTTTGTCTGGGGTCGGAGGAATAACTTACACTGGCGATTCCCTGCGGGCAAGACACACTTAGAAAATCAGTAAAAGTGACAGCTCGGTCTTATACAATAGGGTTGGCTGAAATGATGATGAATAGGTCACATCATAACATATACAATACATTTATGTACTTTTATAATAATCATCTAATCCATTATTCCTCACAAGTGTTAACTTATCTGTGTTAAGTAATTTGTGTAGATTTTAAAAGCAGCAGTCCTTTGCTGCCGATCTATTAGCAACCCTAAATGTTGTGATGCGTACTGTGCAAAAAAGGGCGCTCATTCATTTTCAATAAATCCTTTAATAAAACTTTAACCATAAACTACACTGAGGACACCAACATAATGTAGTGTGTGAAGCTTCTCCTTTTGCTTACACACTCTTAAATTACCACCCTGATTCACACATATACTATACAAAAATGAATATTAATTAATTAATTCATTCATTCATTCGTTCATCCATCCATCCATCCATCCATCCGTCCATCCATCCGTCCATCCCTCCGTCCATCCATCCGTCCATCCATCCGTCCATCTTCAGTAAGCTCTTTATTCTGGTCATGGTCACAGTGGATCTGGAGCCTATTCTGGGAACAACAGGTGACATCCTGGATGTCCACCCTGAACCAGTCCATCACAAGGCACCATACATACTCTATACATATTCACATGCTCATGCACAACTAGGGGCAATTTAGCTCAGCAGATCCACCTACGGGCATGTTTTTAAAGGTGTCAGAAACCTGGAGAAACCCAGAGGAGGCGGTTTCTGTACAGACACGATCTTGAACTCAGGATCAAGCCATGATGCTGTGAGGCAGCAATATTCTTTATAATCACACATATAATCTACAGTGAAATTCTTACTCATATGTCATTCTTCAAGACTATACATGACAATGTAGGTATACTCATATATATGCATATTCATCCACACATATTCGTTTTCATATATTAATTGATTAATAGGGCTGTACAGTGGCACAGCACATAACTGAAGAAGAATAAATGAATTAATAGTATAATAGACTCTTAGCCTTGGCTCCAGAATTGTTTCTGTAATATCTAACGCTTTAGTTAATTCACTGTCCTGGCTTGCACTTCACCCCACAATGGAACAGATGTATGACTGTAATTACAAACTTGAACACCATCCACATCTTTTCAAAATGAAGAGTAATAAAAAGGAATCAGTAGAAGAGCACTAATAATATGTGACACCAATTATAAAACCAGCCTGGTCTTCTGTAAATGGCCTGTAAAGGCCTTGGGGTGATTTTTAAAACACTACCTTAGAGAGGAATGCAATAGAGTGGATGCAATGTCTGTGGGCCTGAAGGTAAGAGACACCATAGGGAAAAGCTACAACCTTACAGAATGGAGCTAATGGTTGATAGATTGTTGATAGAAGCCCATGATATGTCAAAACTCTGAACATTTATCTGTTGACGTATGTGGTCAGGGTCACCCCTGAATCACACTGTATAGAAGAAGCATCACTCTTTGAGTGACAGTCAAGGCTTCGAACTAATCAATAAAGCTGTCAGGATGGTGGCAGAATAATAGATGTATAGGCTTTAATAGTCTCATGCAGTTGCTGAGAAACTGATATGAATTGTCAGAACTGCCAAGCCATGTTCTAATACAATATATAATTATATCACAAGTGTTTAACATGGTTTAACATTTAAAATGGAATTTTGTACCACCTCCTGTTTTGCTGTGTCCATGTTCATTTCTTTGTCACACGCCACAGTGGTGGTTAGTGGCTCATATAAAAGTAGTGCACACACTCAGTTATTTAGGAATTCGTAGGTTTTTGTAGGATAACGAATTCTGTTTTCCCCTAGCTATGGGCAATATATTCATAAAAAATGTTTCATAAAATGTACAAAGTAATGGTGATATTACATCCATTTCTGCATGTGCTTGTTCATAAATAGCTAAAATTATCCTTAGTTAAACCATATAGAGCATCTTCAACAACTAAAGTTCTGTGTAAGGTTATCACAACAGAGATAAAAACATCTCACACTGAAAAACCAACAGTGTCCTGGCTCATTTTATATCAGTCATGCCGCAATAAAATAATTCATTTGTTTATATTGACAGAAAAGTCGAGTTCGATTCTACTTGCCACCAGTGCACTGGTATAAATGGTAAATATCCTTTCTTGTAAGAGAGTATAGAAGTAAATCTATAGTGTCAAAATCAGACTGCCAAAGACTATTGGCCTGAGTTGTGTGATTGTGGAAAAAGGTTGTTCCAAGCTTGTCCAACTACAGTAAATCATTTCGTCCTACAGTTTTGTGACTGTTTCTCAAACTAGTGAAAATGATGAGCACTTCTTAAAAAGTGTTCTGAAATATTACCTGTCAAATATGCACACCTATAAATGGTGTGTTCATTCAGTAGGTCTCATACACACCTGTGTATGATGTGCTGGCTCTGCAGGTAGTCTAGTGCCAGGGTCATCTCGCACAGGTAAAGCTTAACAGCGTCTTCTGTGAACTGGACATTTTGCTGCAAGTGATACCTCAAGTCTCCTCCCAGTAGAAGGTCTACTACCATGAACATGTCCTCCTCATCCTGGAAGGAATACCTGGGACACAAGGGTCAGAGGTTACACACCTCAACAGGAAGAGGTACTACTCATTAACACAAAGCACGTTTGAAATGTCATGCATCACAGCTAACATGCAAGAGGTGTTAGAGAAAAAAATAAAATAAAATGGATATTCACATGGAAATGAGCATAATTTAGATATACAGAGATAAATATAAATAAATATTACAAAAAAATCTGAACTTATCCAATTTTTTGAGCAGTATGTCTGCATACCATGCAGATAAATTTATAGTTTTGTTCTTTTAGTGGACACTGCTTGTCCCAGAATTCCTTTCATCCTTCTATTATCGTTATACATCACTGATTTTTCTGCCAGATGCTTTTGCTTTGAACAATTTTCTCCCTGTCAGATTTCTGATGTACTGAAAAATCCATTTAGTAACCTGACAAAAATATATATTTTTTTGTCAGAAGTAGAAAATGTAGTAAATATATGGACACCTGATTGACACCACAAAATCCCCCAGTCTTGTTTAGTGAGTCACATGGCTTAGCTAGGTGCATTGGACTAATGGGAATAACATTGAATTGATTAGCTCCAAATAGACTAACCACATCCAAAATCTTTTCAGTTCAGCTTTAGCTTCAATTTTTTGACAGATGGTGTTACGTGTTCCTCAAGCACCTTCTGATACAATGTAGAATTCATCATGGATTCTATGATGGTGAGCTGGCCAGGTCCTGCTGCAGCAGAGCATCCCCAAATCATAACACTTCCACCTCCACGTGTCATAGTTCGTATGAGGTTCATTTGCTGAAATGCTGTATTTAATTTTCGCCAAACATGCCCTGTTATGGTGTCCAAATAGTTTTATTTTATTTTATTTTGTATAAATGTGGGGGTGTCCTTGCTTTTTCCTCACAAGAAATTGGATTTTTTAAAATGACATTTTACAGATCATTTAAAAAAGACTTTTCTTTGGTTTTATTTGTTTAGTTATATTGCTTGAATATTTCAGTATTGTTAAGATGAAGATCAAATGGCCATATGTTTAACTAAAAAAAACAGACTTTCATGGGGTGTCCTAATTTTTTCACATGAATATATAGTCTTTAGCGCAGACTGCTTAATTGCTAAGCAGCATAGCCTGTGGTAGCTTAATGTGCTTAGTTTACAACAGAGCCTTTCTAATAGTCACCTCTCAGTTTATTATCATTACCAGGATGGTAATCAAACCTGACATCACACCTCTATTCAGCATACTGATCAGTTTTAAGCATTCAAAACCACAATAAAGTAAATGTAATCCTTTAAGCCATGGCTCAAATTAAGTACACTAAACCTGGCTAAAAACAAAGGTGCACATACTCAGCAAGTTATGCTGTATGCTAGATCTCATGTTTCCCCTCAAACTGAACAAATCCAGACTTTTCCTATTGAGATGGAACAAATAAAGAGAGCAAGAGTGTTAGACCTATTTGCCAGAAGAACAACAGACGGAGAACTCAGAGGCTCCAGCTGGGCTTCTTCTTGACTAAAGCCTGGATTTGTTCAGTCTGGCAACGATACAATACTTGCTCATTGTCAGTGTATTTCTATGCCTTCATTGCTGTCAGGTGTGGGTCTGTTTCATATAGAAAAATATTTCAATGTACTCTTGCATAACGAAGCAGACTAGATCAGTTAGGCTTCTGAGGACTGATGACCCTGGCAATAGAAAAGAATCTAACAGACTTGAAAAGAAAATAATAGACACTATATATATATATATATATATATATATATATATACATACACACACACACACACATATACATATACATATACATATATATATATATATATATATATATATATATATATATATATATATATATATATATATATATATATACAGTCAAGCCTGAAATTATTCATACCCCTGGCAAATTCTGGCTTAAACTTACTTTTATTCAACCAGCAAGTTTTTTTTTGACCGGAAATGACACAGGCTTCTCCCAAAAGATAATAAGACAATGTACAAGAGGCATCATTGTGGAAAAAAATATTTCTCAGCTTTTATTTACATTTGAACAAAAAGTGGCATGTCCAAAATTATTCATACCCTTTGCAAACTGTCGCAGTCTATGGGAAAATCCAAAGTTCTATACCATTCCAAATAATCCAAGCTGTTCTAAAGCATCCTAATTACCCTGTTCATTGGGAACAGCTGTTTTAATCAACTCAACAGGTGAAAAACAGAAGCTCTCTGCTGTTGGTTTGTGGACAGTCATGGCTAAGACAAAGGAGCTCACTGAGGACCTGCGGCTGCGCATTGTGGCTGTTCACAAGTCAGGAAAGGGCTATAAGACCATATCTAAATGTTTTGAAGTTCCAGGGGCTACAGTGCAAAGTATTATTAAAAAATACTTTAAAAGACGTTCTGCACTTGGAGAAGTATAGGGATGGTCAGAGGGAGTTGCACTGTGTGTTTGTAGACTTGGAGAAGGCATATGACAGGGTGCCAAGAGAAGAGCTGTGGTACTGTATGAGGAAGTCAGGAGTAGCAGAGAAGTATGTCAGAGTGGTGCAGGACATGTATGAGAGGAGCAGGACAGTGGTGAGGTGTGCTGTGGGTCAGACAGAGGAGTTCAAAGTGGAGGTGGGACTGCATCAGGGATCGGCTCTGAGCCCCTTCCTGTTTGCTATAGTGATGGACCAGTTGTCAGAGGAGGTCAGACAGGAGTCTCCTTGGACAATGATGTTTGCAGATGATATTGTGATCTGTAGTGAGAGCAGGGAGCAGGTGGAGGAAAACCTGGAGAGGTGGAGGTTTGCGCTGGAGAGAAGAGTTATGAAAGTCAGTCGTAGTAAGACTGAGTACATGTGTGTGAATGAAAGGGAGGGAAGTGGAACAGTAAGGTTAGGGTGAAGAGGTGAAGAAGGTACAGGAGTTTAAGTACTTGGGGTCAACAGTCCAGAGTAATGGAGAGTGTGGGAAAGAGGTAAAGAAGCGAGTGCAGGCAGGTTGGAATGGGTGGAGAAAGGTGTCGGGAGTTCTGTGTGATAGGAAAATATCAGCGAAAATCAAGGGGAAGGTGTACAGGACAGTGGTGAGACCGGCCATGCGGTAGGTAGCAGAGCTGAAGATGTTGAGGTTCTCTTTGGGAGTGACAAGGTTGGACAGGATTAGGAACGAGTACATCAGAGGGACAGCTCATGTTGGATGTTTGGGAGACAAAGTTAGGGAGGCCAGATTAAGATGGTTTGGACATGTTCAGAGGAGGGAGAGTGAGTATATTGGTAGGAGAATGTTGGACATGGAGCTGCCAGGCAGGAGGCAAAGAGGAAGGCCAAAGAGGAGGTATATGGATGGAATTAATGAGGATATGAAGCTAGTGGGTGCAAGTGTTGAGGATGCAGAAGATAGGGATAGGTGGAGAGAGATGATTCGCTGTGGCGAAGACGTTCTGCACTGTGAAAAATCTCAGAGGACGTGGTCGGAAGCCAAAAGTGACACCTGTGCTGGCCAGGAGGATAGTAAGAGAGGTAAAAAAGAATCCAAGGATCACCACCAAGGCCATCCTGATGAATCTGGGCTCTGCTGGTGGCAACATCTCAAGGCAGACAGTCCAACGGACACTGCACACCGTTGGGTTCCACGAACGCAGACCAAGGAGGACACCACTTCTCCAGATAAGACACACAAAAGCCTGCTTGGCCTTTGCAAATGCTCATCTGGACAAAGAAGAAGACTTCTGGTCTTCTGTTTTATGGTCAGATGAAACAAAAATTGAATTGTTTGGCCACAATGATGTAGCCTTCATTTGGCGTAAAAAAGGAGAAGCCTTCAACCCTAAGAAAACCATCCCCACTGTCAAACATGGTGGTGGGAACCTAATGTTTTGGGGATGTTTTTCAGCCGGTGTACCAGGGAACCTAATCACAGTAAACGGCACCATGAAAAAGGAGCAATACATCAAAATTCTCAACAACAACATCAGGCAGTCTGCAGAGAAACTTGGCCTTGGGCACCAGTGGACATTTCAGCACGACAACGACCCAAAACACACAGCAAAAGTGGTGAAGAAATGGTTAGCAGACAAAATCATTAACGTTTTGCAGTGGCCCAGCCAGAGTCCTGACTTAAATCCAATTGAGAATCTGTGGAGGAAGCTAAAGATCAGGGTGATGGCAAGGAGACCCTCCAACCTGAAAGAGTTGGAGCTTATCGCTAAAGATGAATGGGCAAAAATACCAGTGGAGACATGCAAAAAGCTGGTCAGCAATTATAGGAAGCGTTTGATTGCTGTAATAGCCAATAAAGGCTTTTCTATTGATTATTGAGAAGGGTATGAATAATGTTGCACATGTCACTTTTTGTTCAAATGTAAATAAAAGATGAGTAATAATTTTTTCCACAATGATGCCTCTTGTACATCGTCTTATTATCTTCTGGGAGAGGCCTGTGTCCTTTCTAATGAAGAAAAAACTTGCTTGTATATATTACTTGTATATATGTATATATGTGTATATATATATATAATATATATATATATATATATATATATATATATATATATATATATATATATATATATATATATTCTTATTTTCTTGCATCACTTTCTTTCTCATTTGTTTTTGAATTTCTTTGGCTCTCGGCATGATGTCTAGCTTTTGAGGATCTTTTGGTCTACTTCACTTTGTCAGGCAGGTCCTATTTAAGTGAGTTCTTGATTGCGGACAGGTGTGGCAGTAATCAGGCCTGGGTGTGGCTAGAGAAATTGAACTCAGGTGTGATAAACCACAGTTAAGTTATATTTTAACAGGGGGGCAAACACTTTTTCACACAGGGCCATGTAGTTTTGGATTTTGTTTTCCCTTAATAATAAAAACTGCATGATGTGTTTACTTGTGTTATCTTTTGACTAATATTTAAATGTGTTTGATTATCTGAAACATTAAAGTGTGACAAACATGCAAAAAAATAAGAAATAATATAAGAAAATATTTTCACACTACTGTATATATGTATATATATATGTATGTATATATATATATATATATATATATATATATATATATATATATATATATATATATATATATATATATATATATATGTGTTTTATATAAATTATTCATAACTTTGGGTTAGGGTTAGGGTTATATTATTTACATATATTTATATATATATTTATATATATATTTACATGTATATGTATATATATATATATATATATATATATATATATATATATATATATATATATATATATATATATATACATGTAAATATATATATAAATATATATATTTATATATATATATATATATATATATATATATATAGATATATATATATATATATATATATAGATATATATATGAGAATGAGAATGAGAAAAAAAAAATCCAGAAAATCACATTGTCTGATTTTTAAAGAATTTATTTGCAAATTATGGTGGAAATAAGTATTTGGTCACCTACAAAAAAGCAAGATTTCTGGCTCTCACAGACCTGTAACTTCTTCTTTAAGAGGCTCCTCTGTCCTCCGCTCGTTACCTGTATTAATGGCACCTGTTTGAACTCGTTATCAGTATAAAAGTCACCTGTCCACAACCTCAAACAGTCAGACTCCAAACTCCACTATGGCCAAGACCAAAGAGCTGTCACAGGACACCAGAAACAAAATTGTAGACCTGCACCAGGCTGGGAAGACTGAATCTGCAATAGGTAAGCAGCTTGGTGTGAAGAAATCAACTGTGGGAGCAATTATTAGAAAATGGAAGACATACAAGACCACTGATAATCTCCCTCGATCTGGGGCTCCATGCAAGATCTCATCACGGGGGGACCTAGTGAATGACCTGCAGAGAGCTGGGACCAAAGTAACAAAGGCTACCATCAGTAACACACTACGCTGCCAGGGACTCAAATCCTGCAGTGCCAGACGTGTCCCCCTGCTTAAGCCAGTACATGTCCGGGCCCGTCTGAAGTTTGCTAGAGAGCATTTGGATGATCCAGAAGAGGATTGGGAGAATGTCATATGGTCAGATGAAACCAAAATAGAACTTTTTGGTAAAAACTCAACTTGTCGTGTTTGGAGGAGAAAGAATGCTGAGTTGCATCCAAAGAACACCATACCTACTGTGAAGCATGGGGGGTGGAAACATCATGCTTTGGGGCTGTTTTTCTGTAAAGGGACCAGGACGACTGATCTGTGTAAAGGAAAGAATGAATGGGGCCATGTATCGTGAGATTTTGAGTAAAAACCTCCTTCCATCAGCAAGGGCATTGAAGATGAAATGTGGCTGGGTCTTTCAGCATGACAATAATCCCAAACACACCGCCCGGGCAATGAAGGAGTGGCTTCGTAGGAAGCATTTCAAGGTCCTGGAGTGGTCTAGCCAGTCTCCAGATCTCAACCCCATAGAAAATCTTTGGAGGGAGTTGAAAATCCGTGTTGCCCAGTGACAGCCCCAAAACATCACTGCTCTAGAGGAGATCTGCATGGAGGAATGGGCCAAACTACCAGCAACAGTGTGTAAAAACCTTGTGGCGACTTACAGAAAACGTTTGACCTCTGTCATTGCCAACAAAGGGTATATAACAAAGTATTGAGATGAACTTTTGTTATTGACCAAATACCTATTTTCCACCATAACTTGCAAATAAATTCTTTAAAAATCAGACAATGTGATTTTCTGGATTTTTTTTTTCTCATTCTGTCTCTCATAGTTGAAGTGTACCTATGATGAAAATTACAGGCCTCTCTCATCTTTTTAAGTGGGAGAACTTGCACAATTGGTGGCTGACTAAATACTATTTTGCCCCACTGTGTATATATAATATTGTTTTCTGTATTTTAACTTTACAGCATCACTTTAAATGTACATAACTTTGCACAGTATATACAGTACATAGACTGGGTTTCCTAAACTTAAATGTGCTTCTCATGCATCTTAATTATAGTCTTGTCACCCCTAAAAATAAAATTGGAGAGAATTGTATGAAAATTGTTTTAACTGTATCTAACAATCTGAATTTATTAAGCTTTTGTCAATTTTGCTAAAGAAATTAGTTATCTAACAACTTGGTATTCACTGTGCAAGGTAATACATGCTTAACTATCAATGTTTCTTACCTTCAAAGACGTCTTAGTCATACGCGGACTAATGTTTTTTCTACTTTATGCAGACTAACAAGGAAGAAAGCCTTGGAAGGATCAACACACACACACACACACATACACACACACACACACACACACACACACTTTATAATGTAAATGAAATAAAAGTTTAGTGTACTAGAGAAAGTTTCCGGGAAAAAATGGATGTGCTGTATAAAGCCCTTGTAGAAAATATATGTGCATATGGAGACTTATTTCCTCAGAAAATCCGCAGATCAATTTCAGTTATGAAAGAGACAAGGATTTATAGTTCAGGAACAATCAAAACATCTATAAACCATATCAGCAGCACCCAGCCAGCCACAGCCATAAAGCTGACCATATAAAACACACTTCGCTCACCACAATCAAGCTCTAGCATGAAGCTAGTCCGATAAAAGACATCAGCAAGCCTCAAATAATAATACTGGCCATTACAGCCCACACAGTCCTTCACCATAATACAACCCTCTGATCAAAGCAATGGAGACATGAAAACATATAGACAACACAGGAAGTAAGCAGCTAAATTTTGGATTAAAGTTAGTAGTGCAAGAGGAATGAAATGAGCAAAACAGATTATATATCTGTGGCTATGTGAATACTCTATATGAATAATGCCTGATAACGTGATCATGTGGCTGCAGTACAGGTTTTGGAAATCTTATTGCATCTAATGGTCTGGTTTCTATATTATTTAAATCATATAGACTTCATTATTAATCTAGCCATGGGGGTCACAGTCCAGTGACTTCTGTGCCGGTCCCAAGCCCGGATAAATAGAGAGGGTTGCGTCAGGAAGGGCATCCGGCGTAAAACATTGCCAAATTTAACCATTCGAATCGTCAGTACGAATTTCATACCGGATCGGTCGAGGCCCGGGTTAACAACGACCGCCATCGGCACCGTTGACCTACAGGGCGCCGGTGGAAATTGGGCTACTGTTGGTCTAAGAAGTAGAGGAGGGAGGAGAGCGCACAGACAGAGAGAGAAGAGGAAAGGTAAGAGTGTAGGACTGAGAATAGGAACTCTGAATGTTGGTACTATGACAGGGAAAGGTAGAGAGCTGGCTGATATGATGGAGAGAAGGAAGGTAGATATACTGTGTGTACAGGAGACCAGGTGGAAGGGTAGCAAGCCTCGTAGTATAGGAGCAGGATTCAAGCTGTTTTATTATGGTGTGGATAGTAAGAGAAATGGGGTAGGTGTGGTCCTGAAGGAGGAGTTTGTGAGGAATGTTCTGGAGGTGAAGAGAGTGTCAGACAGGGTGATGAGTCTGAAGTTAGAGATTGAAGGGGTGATGTTGAATGTTGTTAGTGGTTATGCCCCACAGGTAGGTTGTGAGTTAGAGGAGAAAGAGAGATTCTGGAGTGAATTAGATGAGGTGATGGAGAGTATTCCCACGGGTGAGAGAGTGCTGATAGGAGCGGATTTGAATGGACATGTTGGTGAGGGGAACACAGGTGATGAGGAGGTGATGGGCAAGTTTGGAGTTAAGGAAAGGAACCTTGAAGGACAGATGGTAGTGGACTTTGCTAAGAGGATGGACATGGCTGTGGTTAACGTGTATTTTCAGAAGAGGGAGGAGCATAGAGTGACTTACAAGAGTGGAGGTAGGAGAACACAGGTAGACTACATCCTATGTAGAAGAGGCAATCTGAAAGAGATTAGTGACTGTAAAGTGGTAGTGGGAGAGAGTGTAGCCAGACAGCATAGGATGGTGGTGTGTAGGATGACTTTGATGGTCTGTAAGACGAAGAGGTCAAAGATAGAGATAGAGAAGAAAACCAAGTGGTGGAAGCTGAAAAAGGAGGAATGTTGTGAGGAATGTAGACAGAAGTTGAGGCAGGCCTTGGGTGGTCAGGTAGTGCTGCCAGATGACTGGGAAACTACAGCAGAAGTGATCAGGGAGACAGGGAGAAAGGTGCTGGGTGTGTCATCTGGAAGGAGGAAAGAAGATAAGGAGACTTGGTGGTGGAATGAGGAAGTTCAGGATAGTATCCAGAGGAAGAGGTTAGCCAAGAGGAAGTGGGACATGAACAGGACTGAAGAGAATAGACAGGAATACAAGGAGTTACAGCGCAGAGTGAAGAGGGAGGTGTCTAAGGCCAAGCAGAAGGCATATGACGAGTTGTACACTAGGTTAGACACTAGAGAAGGAGAGAAGGACTTGTACAGGTTAGCTAGGCAGAGGGATCGAGATGGGAAGGATGTGCAGCAAGTTAGAGTTATTAAGGATAGAGATGGAAGGGTGCTCACAAGTGAGGAGAGTGTACAGAGGAGATGGAAGGAGTACTTTGAGTAGCTGATGAATGAGGAAAATGAGAGGGAAAAAAGAGTAGAAGGGGTGGACTCTGTGGAACAGAAAGTAGATAAGATTAGAAAGGATGAAGTCAGGAAGGCTTTGAAGAGGATGAAAAGTGGAAAGGCAGTTGGTCCTGACGACATCCCGGTGGAGGTCTGGAAGTGTCTAGGAGAGGCAGCAGTGGAATTTTTAGCTAGTTTGTTCAACAGGGTTTTAGAGAGTGAGAAGATGCCTGAGGAATGGAGAAGAAGTGTGTTAGTGCCGATCTTTAAGAATAAGGGTGACGTGCAAAGTTGCAGCAACTATAGGGGGATAAAGTTGATGAGCCATACAATGAAGCTATGGGAAAGAGTAGTGGAAGCTAGGTTAAGGAAGGTAGTGGAAATTTGTGAGCAGCAGTATGGCTTCATGCCCAGAAAGAGAATTTAAGAATGGAATCTGAGAATTTTGATGGAGAAGTATAGGGATGGCCAGAGGGAGTTGCACTGTGTGTTTGTAGACTTGGAGAAAGCGTATGACAGGGTGCCAAGAGAAGAGCTGTGGTACTGTATGAGGAAGTCAGGAGTAGCAGAGAAGTATGTCAGAGTGGTGCAGGACATGTATGAGAGGAGCAGGACAGTGGTGAGGTGTGCTGTAGGTCAGACAGAGGAGTTCAATGTGGAGGTGGGACTGCATCAGGGATCGGCTCTGAGCCCCTTCCTGTTTGCTATAGTGATGGACCAGTTGTCAGAGGAGGTCAGACAGGAGTCTCCTTGGACAATGATGTTTGCAGATGACATTGTGATCTGTAGTGAGAGCAGGGAGCAGGTGGAGGAAAGCCTGGAGAGGTGGAGGTTTGCGATGGAGAGAAGAGGAATGAAAGTCAGTCGTAGTAAGACTGAGTACATGTGTGTGAATGAAAGGGAGGGAAGTGGAACAGTAAGGTTAGGGTGAAGAGGTGAAGAAGGTACAGGAGTTTAAGTACTTGGGGTCAACAGTCCAGAGTAATGGAGAGTGTGGGAAAGAGGTGAAGAAGCGAGTGCAGGCAGGTTGGAATGGGTGGAGAAAGGTATTGGGAGTTCTGTGTGATCAGAAAATATCAGCGAGAATCAAGGGGAAGGTGTACAGGACAGTGGTGAGACCGGCCATGCTGTATGGTTTAGAGACAGTGTCACTGAGGAAGAGACAGGAGTCAGAGCTAGAGGTAGCAGAGCTGAAGATGTTGAGGTTCTCTTTGGGAGTGACAAGATTGGACAGGATTAGGAACGAGTACATCAGAGGGACAGCTCATGTTGGACGTTTGGGGGACAAAGTTAGGGAGGCCAGATTAAGATGGTTTGGACATGTTCAGAGGAGGGAGAGTGAGTATATTGGTAGGAGAATGTTGGACATGGAGCTGCCAGGCAGGAGGCAAAGAGGAAGGCCAAAGAGGAGGTATATGGATGGAATTAATGAGGATATGAAGCTAGTGGGTGCAAGTGTTGAGGATGCAGAAGATAGGGATAGGTGGAGAGAGATGATTCGCTGTGGCGACCCCTGAAGGGAAAAGCCGAAAGAAGAAGAAGATATAGACTTCATTATTCATATTGTTTTGGCATTAAATGCATTTCTCCCCAGGATGGTTAGAAGTTGAAAATTTAGTTCTTCATGGTGAATACTTACTGTTATTTTATATAAGACACATCTTAACCATTTTTGAACCATTATCTTAACCATTTCTGTGTATTGCTAAAAAAAAGAAAAGAAAATGGCTCTCAAACTCACATCATGTTCACTGATACCATCCACCTATCATTAATGTTCATTAACAGAACATATCTAGAAGCAGATGCCTTTATTTGTCACATATATATTACAGTGAAATTATATTCTTTGAACATCACAGATAGGGAAACTGAAGTCAGAGTGCAGGTCAGCCATGATACAGCATCCCTGGAGCAGAGAGGGTGAAGGGCCTAGCTCAAGGTGGTTCATCTAGCCATCAAGAGAAGAAAAATATTCAGGTGCAAAGAAGTATCAAAGCAGTCTGTTTATCAACATATAATACCAATGCGTAATGAAAGCTCAAGGTCAGAGCCCTTATTTGTAGCCCCAATTGCAAGTCCATCATTCATTCATTAATTCATTCATTGTCTTCCGCTTATCCGATCTATTCTTGGGTCATGGGGAGCCTGTGCTCAGCACAGGAAGCCATACCAAATTTTAAAGACTTGGGAGTCAGCAATGTGATGTTAGACTAGTCTGGAATATTAGCTATATATTAGCATGCTTGATAAATGGACAAGATTTTGTACAACAGTAAAGGCAGATGTCCTTTTGTAACCTATCACTGGTCTAATGTGTATGAAAATATGCTGATTTGTTACTAAATGCAATGAAAGCACAAGCGTGTTTCCTTAATGCAATGCTGAGAAAAATAAGCTCTCTATATAGAGAGTTTCGTCTCTGGGTGACAAATTAAAATGACAGTCTTGAAAAAGTATTCAGTGATCCAAAGAATTTTTTTCTACTTCCCTTTCTCAGATGTCACATTTCTCATGTAGTAAAATAAAAGGCTTTCCAGATGATCTATGAAACTGTGTGCATTGTCATAGAAAAAAATAAAGTCAAAGCCTTTCAACAATTTTTTTAAAATTGAAAAAGAAAATAAATAAATAAATAAAAAATATTCAAACCTCAAAATAATATTCAAATAAATAAGAAATATTCAAACCTCTTTCAGCTTAAAGCCTAGCTTCAGTCTAATGCAACACATTACCTTTGTTACCTGATTCCATTTGTTGATTGCAACAACACCTATGTAAGACATTTATGGATCAACTGTTTTCAATTACTAAGATAATAGCTCATAGCTTTGTATACAGTAGAAATCCAAATGAAGTAAAAAATAAATAAATAAATAAAATAAAAACAGATCCTTTAATTCAAGAGAAGCACAAATCTGGAGAAGAATTAAGAACCAAAAGAGTTTAACACACCTCAATTAGGAAGAGTATAGTAAGGAAATGGAGAAATTTAAGAATAAAGCCACACTATTAACATCTGGACAACTCTCTAAACATAGTCAACCTTCATTAGAATTACACAAATGGAACATGGATTCAGAGAAAAAAGTTAAAGTTAAAACCAGAAATCATGGTCAAAATATATTGTCAGGGTCTAATCATAATTATAATATAAATTATAATAATTATAATCTAAACAACTAGAGTTAGTCAAAACCAGTAAACATGAAACTATTAAAACAAGGCTCTCTGGAAACACATCAGACTCTTAAGCATGTTTAAGACAAAACAAGATAACGAATCCATGAGATATTCAAACTAATCATTGACTAAACACAGAACAAGTGTATATGATTACAGAATAAACCAATTACACGATGAGGGTCAGAGACAGGACCAAAACAGAAACCAAAACAAACACTAGCACATGGTGCTTGTCGCTATGGGAACTGCAATGCAAGGGGGTATCCGTCACCTGCTACTGTGACACCAACTGCCACTGTGACTGACTTACTGAAGCCAGAAGCAATAACTAAAAACGATGTTTCTTTTTCATGGATCAACCTTAAAATGTCTTTACAGAAGAAACTCTTGCTTGCAAAAATATGCAAAAACATTGCCTGGAAACCTCTCCATCTACATGTCAGAAAGTCTTCTGGACTGATGAGTATAAATGGAATATTTCGATTAGAATTTTAAGTAGTTTGTGTGCTATAAATGTAAATGAACCCATCAGCCAATTAACACCATTCCCTCTGTAACATATGGTAGTGGTAACGTAATGCTATGAGCCAACAGTGGCTAGCAATCTGGTCAGAACTGATGTGAAAATGAATGTACAATACAGAGAGAGACTTTTCGGTCAAAAAGCTTAAACTAGGAAGGCACTCTGATTTTCAGCAAAGCACACTGAAGACAAAAAAATGAACAAAATATAAATTCATGTCCTTCAGTGGACAGGTTAGATTCATGATCTTAATCTCATTTTTTTCAAAAATGCTTAATACCACTGCACTCTATCTAATTTGGCAGAAAAAAAAGTAATGTGCCAAAATTCCTCCATCAAATTCAGACTTCTACAAAAAACTACTGTAATCGCCATCAAAGATTGTTGGTGTTGTGAATCTCTACTATATATATTTTATGGCATATTTTACTTGATGTGTAGAATCCTTCCACAAAGCTAGAGCCCTGAGTTGCCTGTGCCTGAGATTTGTAGTCATCTATATGTGGCTGTTTTTGGGCATCAATTACTGAACTATTTTCACTCTGCCGAGGTGCACGTGTTTTGCTGTCAACCCACCCACAAAAAGGAAGCCAACAAAGATCTAATGAACAGCTATGCTTCAGAGCCAAGTAACAGCCACAGCAAAACTTTCTAAATTTGTGTTGCTCTTTAAAACATTACTTTACATAAAATAAAAAGAACTAGAATGAGTTAATAATGAGTTTTATATGCAAGCAAATAATCATTTGTTTATGCTTTTTCATTATTTTTATAAATAAGACTATCATAAAGATTATAGATAAGATTAAAGAAAGAACAGACAGATTTGAAATGGCATTATTGCTGTAACACATAGTATATATAAGTAGTGGAAATAAGTATTTGGAAACTTTTGTTTTTCTTGTTTAAAATACGCTGCTCAAAAACATTAGCGGTCATCACAGTGCAACACCCAAGTCATTTAAACGTTAGGGATATCAATCAATCTGTCCAGTTAGAAAGCATAAGTGATTGTGAATCAGTTTCACCTACTTGGGTGCAAACTAAAGTGACAACATGTGCACTGAAGAGGCAACAACAAGACAATTCCCAAAAAGGGATTGGTTTTTCAAGTGGTGGCCACAGACAATTGCTCTCTCCTTATCCTTCCTGACTGATTTGTCTCTTGTTTTGTTAGGGTCCTTGTCACTACTTGTAGGAGGAGATACCAGGAGATGGGCCATTATATGAACAGAGCTGAACAGAGCTATAGAAAGATAGCAAACTAGCAGCAGTACTAGTATCTGCTCCTTTGTGGGAGGAACAAACTGTCAGAAACAGACTCCATGAGGGTGGCATGATGACCCAACATCCTCTAATGGGACCAGTGCTCCCGGCCCAGCACCATGCAGCTTGACTGGCAATTGCCAGAGAACAGCAGAATTGCCAGATCCACCACTGGCACCCTGTTCTCTTCACATTTGACAGATGTGAAAGGGTCTGGAGATGTTGTGGGGAACGTAATGCTGGCCGCAACATCATCCAGCATGACCAGTTTGGCAGTGGGTCAGGGATGGTCTGGGGAGGAATATATTTGGAGCGTTGCCCAGACCTCCACATGCTAGCCAACAATACCCTTACTGCTGTTTGGTATCAAGATGAAATCCTCAGAGCCATTGCCAGATGCTAGTGCATCTGGTCGTGGGCTCCTTTTAGTGCATGACAATGCCTGGCTTTGTGTGGCCAAAGTGTGTAGGCAGTTTCTGGATGATGAAGGCACTGATGCTATTGACTGGCCCTCACATTCACCAGACCTGAATCCAATTAAGACCCTCTGGGATGTTATGTATCAGAGCATCTGAAGTCACCAAGTAGCACTACAGACTGTTCACAAATGCCCTGATCCAGGTCTGAGAGGAGATCCCCCCAGGACACCATCCTCCATCTCATCAGGAGCATGCCCAGACATTGTCAGGAGTGAATATAGGCACGTGGGGATCATTCACACTACTGACTTACATTATGAGTTGCCATGATGAAATTCATTACTTTGATTTTCTGTGTGATTTTGAATCTAGCCCTCAGTGGGTTGATGATTTTGGTTTCCATTAAGCATTGTCACATAATTTTGTCCACAACAATTACACAATGTATTTTAGTAAAGATTTTCAACTTGAATATTTTGTTTATTGAGATCCAATGTGTGATTTAAGTGTTCAATTTTTCACACAGATTCTTGTGAGCATTGTATGTCCAATGCATATGTTCACTATATTCAAAAAATACAATGTATTTTGACTTTGTACTCAAATATAAAAGTACACATGTATAATCCATCCATTGCCTGTAACGCTGATCCGCTATCCTTGCGTCACGGGGAGCCTGTGCCTATCTCAGGCGTCATTGGGCATCAAGGCAGCATACACCCTGTACTGTAACAGTTGTTTCGGTCGTTTTCAGGCAGTCCTGCAGCTCTTTTCAAGTGACTTCTTTGTTATCTCTTGCCTTCTTTATTTATTAGTCTGAAAGCATGTTGTGAAATCTTGCATGTTATACCTGTCAAGAGATGATTAGGTGTAGTTTCATTAATTTTCCACCTGCGTTTTGTTGAACAAATTGTACTGACAAGGATGTATAAGGTTTATGGCGCTGTAGTTTTTTTCCATTCAAGTTGCACTTAATAATATTCTCCATTTGAATTTTTTGCTTCTTTGCATTTTATTCCCATGCCATTATATCCTGTATAATGACATGAGTGCAGTTTACAGCATTGATCTAGAATTGGATTTATTTATAATCCTGGCTATCCTTGTGCTATCATGCAGTACATTTCCCCAGGTTTCTGCTAAACTGCTTTTGCCTGTCTCCTAATGCAAAATGTTATCCTCCACTTTTGAGTGACATCTGAGTAGCTTTCAGTGTCAGACTCACATACACGCAACATACACACACAGATAGATCTCAACCAGGCTAACAGTCACAGTGATCTGCTAAACATGAGATATGAGCTGCTGAAAGCATAATACTTCACAATAAGAGCCAATAGAAGGAGGACAAACGGTGGTGGTCACTGACTTTAAACAAAATCCTGCACAATGACCTACACATCTCCACATGAAAGGTAATATAAAAAAAAATTATAATGGTGTCCTTTTCAGTTAAAGACAGTGTGACTAGTCTGGTGGCCATGACATTTATTTAGGTCTAGGTTTAAGAAAGGGTCATCATTGCCAAAGTCAAATCTTTTGAGCACAGTAATATAATTCTGACCTCATCACCTAGGGTCATTTCCAAGGCAACATCTTACCATCTAATAAGCAGTTGGGAATAGTTTTATAAAGCAAACAAAAATTATGTTTTATGTTACGTTTTAATGTTGTTAACTGTGTTTACTCTTGTATTTATACAACAGTGTCAGTATTGAAGTATATTGAAGCGGTTCAAATCTGGGGCACATGACGCATTAGTGCAGAAAATAAACCACATATTTATGTGAAATGAGTATAATAACCAAACAGGTTGCAACTACAAGCTGTATGGTCATAACATTGCTGTTGCTATATGCCACATAATGAGGTAAAGAGGAAGAGCAGGTAGGCAGTTTATTAGGGACAGCAGGCAGATCCAAAATGCTAAGCAAAAAAAAAACAAAAAAAAAAAAAACAGACCCAGGTCAGGTGAACTACAAACAAGATGTCAGAGGGAGGCAGAGGCAAAAACAGAGGACGAGTTGAAGATCAAAAACCGGGATAGCAAGAACAAAACAAACCACTTGGTAAATGGCAGGCCATGAGGACACTGAGCAAATATTTTGCTCCGTACACAAGACACACGAGGACATGACATGAATCAAAACAAATGCTGAACAATGCTGAAGTGAGCACCATAGTGCCGCAGGCTGCTACGCTTGCAGCGTGGCTCAAATCCCAGCACTTGGCGCAAGGGGAAGATTTGTGACAATATAAAACCTTTCCTGGTTGCTAGTGCCAGGTTTGAGTATTTCTGAAACTGCTGATCTCCTGGAACGTTCACAAACAACAGTCTCTAGAGTTGGTACCAAATCAGGTTCCACTCCTGTCAGCCAAGAAGACTCACCCAATTAGCCTGCTGACATTTTGCACACAGGATGTTTTTTGTTTTTCACACCATTTTGTGTTGTGTGTGAATACAGTGTATATGGAGTGTACAGTACCTCACAGAAGTGAGCACACCCCTCACATTTTTGTAAATTGTTTATTATCTCTTTTCATGTGACAACACAGAAGAAATGACACTTTGCTACAATGTAAAGTAGTGAGTGTACAGTGTGTATAACAGTGTAAATTTGCTGTCCCCTCAAAATAGCTCAACATACAGCCATTAATGTCTAAACCACTGGCAACAAAAGTGAGTACACCCCTAAGTGAAAATGTCCAAATTGGGCCCAAAGTGTTATTATTTTGTGTGGCCACCATTATTTTCCAGTACTGCCGTAACCCTCTTGGGCATTTAGTTCACCAGAGCTTCATAGGTTGCCACTGGAATCCTCTTCCACTCGTCCATGACGACATCACGGAGCTGGTGGATGTTAGAGACCTTGCCCTCCTCCACCTTCCATTTGAGGATGCCCCACAGATGCTCAATACATGCCAGTGCATCACCTTTACCCTCAGCTTCTTTAGCAAGGCAGTGGTGGCCTTGGGATATGTTTGGGATTGTTATCATGTTGGAATACTGCCCTGCGGCCCAGTCTCCAAAGGGAGGGGATCATGCTCTGCTTCAGTATGTCACAGTACATGTTGGCATTCATGGTTCCCTCAATGAACTGTAGCTCCCCAGTGCCGGCAGCACTCATACAGCCCCATACCATGACACTCCCACCACCATGCTTGACTGTAGGCAAGACACACTTGTCTTTGTACTCCTCACCTGGTTGCCACCACACATGCTTGACACCATCTGAACCAAATAAGTTGATCTTGGTCTCATCAGATCACAGAACATGGTTCCAGGAATCCATGTCCTTAGTCTGCTTGTCTTCAGCAAACTGTTTGTGGGCTTCCTTGTGCATCATCTTTAGAAGAGGCTTTCTTCTGGGACGACAGCCATGCAGACCAATTTGATGCAGTGTGCGGCGTATGGTCTGAGCACTGACAGGCTGACCCCCCACCCCTTTAACCTCTGCAGCAGTGCTGGCAGCACGCACACATCTATTTCCCAAAGCCAACCTCTGGATATGACGCTGAGCACGTGCACTCAACTGCTTTGGTCTACCATGGCGAGGCCTGTTCTGAGTGGAACCTGTCCTGTTAAACCGTTGTATGGTCTTGGCCACTGTGCTGCAGCTCAGTTTCAGGGTCTTGGCAATCTTCTTATAGCTTAGGCCATCTTTATGTAGGGCAACAATTCTTTTTTTCAGATCCTCTGAGAGTTTTTTGCCATGAGGTGCCATGTTGAACTTCTAGTGACCAGTATGAGAGAGTGAGAGCGATAACACCAAATTTAACACACCTGCTCCCCATTCACACCTGAGACCTTGTAACACCAATGAGTCACATGACACCGGGGAGGGAAAATGGCTAATTAAGCCCAATTTGGACATTTTCACTTAGGGGTGTACTCACTTTTGTTGCCAGTGGTTTAGACATTAATGGCTGTATGTTGAGTTATTTTGAGGGGACAGCAAATTTACACTGTTATACACACTGTACACTCACTACTTTACATTGTAGCAAAGTGTCATTTCTTCTGTGTTGTCACATGAAAAGAGATAATAAACAATTTACAAAAATGTGAGGGGTGTGCTCACTTCTCTGAGGTACTGTATATACTGTATATTTATTTAATATAGTTCATAGCACACAGAAAGTGGAACTGTGTGACTTCTCTGGAGTATATATTTCACATATACATGCAATATTTGACACTTGGCAATCACACTTGTTACGGATGTGAGCCTTTAAAAAGTCAGCAAACATCCTCGGCTCTGCGCTCAGTTAAAGTAGGTCAATCAAACCATCAAAGTTTATGGCTCCCCATGTTCTAGTCTGTTCCCCAACAAATCACTCACATGCTCACTGACATTTCAGGGTTTAAGGATAAGTGGGGTAATCACAGGCAGTGCGAGGCTTAAAGGATGCTATATTGTTCCAGAAAGGCTTCAGGGACAGGTTTCAGGGACAGTAAGGTGGGACTGTGAGGATGTAGTGAGGGGTCTTCTCTAGCCAAAAGAGAGAGAGAGAGAGAGAGAGAGAGAGAGAGAGAGAGAGAGGAAGAGAGAGAGAGAGAGAAAGAAAGATGGAGGAGAAAGAAGAAGGCTACCAGGCTGGACAGAGTTTGAAAGGCAGACTGAAATAATCAGGACATGATGACAAATGAGCCAGGGGAAGCAGAGAGAGAGAGAGAAAGAGAATAAGAAAGAGAAAGAGGGAGGGAAAAGTAAGTGTGATAGAGAGAGACAGAGAGAGGGCATTGCATTTGCCTGAAATTTGCGCAGTGCCCCAGAAAACAGTCAGAGGATGCTTGGCAGTGGGCAGACAAGCAACTCGATCAGACCACACACACACACACACACACACACACACACACACACACACACACACACACACACACACACACACAGTAATTCCTTTTGGTCTTGCCCTCACACTACAGTAAGTGCTCTGTACCTTTCTATCCTGAGCAGGTTCCTCCCTCCTCCCCTTCCTCTTCCATCTCTCCTCTGGCCTTATTCTACAAGGTGCACTTGTAAAGCATCGTCCTGGATGAACTTCAGAACTAAAGTAGCCGCTGCAAAGATATTAACTGCTGCAGAATTGAGAGCAGTGTCCTCTATGAAGAACACCTGCACTACCTGGCTGACCACCATCTTTAACGTGCAAATATATCACACAAATACACAGTGAAGCTCTATAGACCTGTCCACTATGTCAAACAGAATCTTTTTTAATTCATTTATTTTTATTGATGTTAATAGAGGAATTAGAATACCACATCAACAATATTTGAGATATCAAAATATCAAATAAAAAAGGAAAATGTATTTAAGTTATAGATACTGCATAAATGGGCCATGATTTAAAGGAATGCTCCACCAGTGTTAATTTTGACAGCCATTTTTGATTTAGTCTTAGTCTTTATCTTCAGACGAAAATGGTTATTAGTCTTAGTCACATTTTAGTCATTTTTGTCTTTCATAGTTTCATAGTAGTTTCATAGTGAAGAAAAGTCATTGCATTTTTGTCAAGTTTTAGTCATTAGTTTTAGTCAAACTGCAGTTACAAGCTATAATTTTGTTAGTTTTCTATGTAGTATTTAGACAAAAATATTCATTATAATTTTTATCTCTTTAGACCAATTAAACAATTAGAAATTTGAATCAAGATAACAAGCTATATTGACACTGTACTCTTAGCACTTGTGCAGCTCTACATATCCCTTTTTCTTAGTTGTAGATCAACCTGCTATGCTGCCCTTGATAATTTATAAATTAGGATCATACATGAAAGATAGGTAAAAGTGGTCTAAAAACCAAAAATGTTTTCTTTAGCTGTTATGGAAAAACAGCATTTATTTTCTGAAACTTCAAATAAATGTGCAATAAACAGACAGATGTTCAAAAGTAGCTGAAAATATATTATTAACATACCTTTGTCTGCCAACAGTATTTACTGTATAATAACCATTAATAGTGTACATTTGGAGGCACAATAACATTTTTTATGAAATCTGTCAACTCAGATACGGGAGCGTCAACTTCTCCAGAATGTAAATAGGGAAAAAATCGGGGTAAAAATCATGTAGTGTATTCCAGCCTTAAGCATATGTACATGGGCAATAACTTAAGCAACTTCCTAATCCATCTGTCATTTTAGAAACAGCTTGCTATCTGCATGCTATTAAGTTAGTACAATAAATAGGCTATGGCCTAAATAATCTTGCTACAGCACATGATACAGATTTCATTAGAAACAGAATTGAATGCTGCAGGAAAGCCGAACTGTTGTACAATATATAATTAAGCATTGTACATTGATGAAAGGCTGGCTCAGAACTATGTAGTAAGGTTAGCTAATTGACGTTAGTTAACAGAAAGCTAAAACGTAAAAATGTAAAACTTGCTAGCGAATTTCCCTGTGGACACATCCAGTAACATTGACCTAACCTTAAGAAAAAGTACTTAAATAAGACTAAATAGTTGACTTTCTGTGACAGGAGCTGCATAAATAGCAGGGTAACACGCCTTCAGATGCCTCTTAAGATTCGTGGTATTCTTTCCGGCTATTTTATAGCCACAGGGCTTCTCTCCGTTTTCTGTGACAGTGCACAATGTTTGTTTTTTTCAGAGGAATTATAACAGAAATGCTCCCATATATCAGTTCTTCGTTTTCTTCCTAAAGCTTCAGGTGCTGAAGCCACTGCAGCTCGCCGGGCCAGTTGGAGTTTATTTAGCCTACCCGCTAACTGTCTGAGATACAAACGACCCTTATCCAATCCAGTGACAGGGACGCACATGTTTAAAGGCAGTTAGCCGATACAAAGAGATCATTTATTTTGAATGCCCAATACTCTTAAAAAAACATTTTAGTCCAGTCTCGTCTCGTTAACAAAGAAACAACTTAAATTTCGTCATAGTTTTTATCATCAGATATTAGTTTCGTCTTAGTCTCGTCTCGTCATAGAAAAAATGGTCGTTAACAAATATTTTTCGTCATCGTCTTCGTTAACGAAATTAACACTGCACTCCACACTGAAAACTTTTCATATGTGTTTATAGTGACATTTTTGTAAAATGCTTAGTGATTTGAGAATTTGTTGGTTGATCCTGTATTTTCATTATTTCTGTGAAAAGTTTGTGGATATGTACCACTAATGCAGTTACAGTGGCACTTAATAGGAGAAAAATGTGATAAAAAATGTGTGAAAACATAAAAAAGTGATAATTGTCAGATTTCACTGTTTGTTCCAAAAACAAAAGAGTAACAATGTCTTTCCTCACCATTTTCCAGCAACAGTCAATATCGTAATGATGAGAAATCCAACACAGAATTAATAGACAGTAAATATCGGATTCAGGTGTTGAAAACTTCATGTGTGCAATGCAATTGTTTGAAGCAACTGTGCTGATTATGGGTTATGGTTATGGAGACCCAGCTAGATAACGATCTATGAGATGACAAGCATGAATGCAGTTAATGGTGGTATTAGCATAATGTTGAATCTTTAATCCCTTATCTGAACACTATACAGATGGGATAGATAATAGTGCTGGAGACTAAAGTGTTAAAGCTCTGCTGCATCAACGTCTTAAGGTAAAGATGAAGCAAAGGCTCAGGTACCACACTCAGCATTAGTAGTAATGTAGGAGACTATTAACCAAAGTGAATATAGACCAACAGGTCAATGAAAGTGAAATAAAAAAAGTGTTCCATTGATTCAGGTATAAGTTTGGTTTACTTAATAGAGGAACAATTTATTTTGTCACATATACATCACAGCACAGGGAAATCTGTTCCCTTACTAATCTTGTTAGAAAGCTGGGATCAGAGCACAGGGTCAGCCGTGGTACAGTGCCTCTAAAGCATAAATGGTTAAGGGCCTTGCTTAAGGGTCTAAGAGTGACAGCTGGGGGTTTGAAACCTTGACCTGTTCTGTATTACTGAACAGAAAATCAGTAACAAAAAGCCACCAGTGCTTGCTAAACTGGCAACCTAAAGTAAATTCTAAGTATACTGACATATACTATAATTGGTAAATATTTCTCTAATTTATTTTGTAGTATATTACAAAATGTCATAGTATACAAGCTGAAAATGAGAAAAGGAGAACGAAGAAAGACTGGGCATCTCTACTTAAAGCAAATGTTAACCCAAACCTGAACTGCTCTGAAGCCTCTTTGCTGGCAGATTTAAGCCCTTCACTCTGCACCGAGCCATGCTATCAGTCTGCCAGCCTGCCCAGTCCTATCAATACCAGTCTCAGCATCGTCACTGACATTCACTGACTGTCTGTGTGTGTGTGTGTGTGTGTGTGTGTGTGTGTGTGTGTGTGTGTGTGTGTGTGTGTGTGTGTGTGTGTGTGTGTGTGTGTGTGTGTGTGTGTGTGTGTGTGTGTGTGTGTGTGTGTGTGTGTTGAGGTTACACACATGCTGACACATTCAGTGTGAATCCTACTGATGACTCACCCTGGGAGAATGTTATGTCCTCTTAAAGGGGAATGTCGCAATGTGTGAATATATACACAAATGCACACACATATTATTTATGATATTACCTCTCATTAATTTGAATGCAGAGTGGATTCAGAAAACTACCTAGACCTCTTGATTTCTGCATACCTTATTGTGTTATAGATTTATTTAACCATTGATTAATATTATTTTGTTGCCATTAATGTGTACACAATAATAATAATAATAATAATAATAATAATAATAATAATAATAATCCCTAGTGACAAAACAAAAATATATCTGTAGAAGTTTCTCTCAAAATGTATCACAAATGAAAAACCTAGAGTATCTTATTTAGATCAGTCCTCATACCTCTGGTTAAGGCAATTTAGTTTGAGCTCAGGTGCATCTTGCTTGTTTTGATTATCTTGAGATGTCTCTAGAACTTGCCTGGAGTCTACCTTTCACAAATTCGATTGAATTGGCATTTAAAAAGGTGCTCACCTGTGTGTTTAAGATCTCATAATTCAGAGTACATGTCAGACCAAAAACAAGCCATGAAACTCTGGGGACAGCATTGTGATCAAATAAAATCAAGACATGGCTATGGGTCAGTATTTAAAAGCATTTCTAAAACTTTGGATATTCCCAAGAACACAGTGAGCTCCTTCATTGTGAAATTGAAGAAGTTTGGAACCACCAGGACTCTTCCGAGTGCTCAATGTCTGGTAACTTAGTAATTGCAGTGGGTAGCTCAATGATTAAGATGTTGGACTATTGATTGGATGAGTTCAAAGCCCACTACTGCCACTGCTGGGCCCTTGAGCAAAGCCATTACCTCTGAACTACTCAGTTGTATAAATGAAATAAATGAAAGTCACTCTGGGTAAAGGCTTCTGCCAAATGCCATAAATGTAAATGTAATTGGGCCAGAAGGTTCTTGGTCAGGGAGGTGACCAAGAACCCAATGGCATCTCTCAAGAGCTTTGGGAGTGCTCAGTAGAGATGGGAGAACCTGGCAGAATGATATTCATCTTAGAAATGCTCAATTAGGCTTTTATGAGGGTGGCTTTATGTGACTCACTCCTGAGTCAAAGGCGTGTGACAGGCATTTTAATGAGAGGAAAAGTTGCTCTGGTCTGATGAGAAAAACATTTAAATTTCAGGCTGAACATCTGGTTATATCTGTGTACTGTTTGTTGAGAGATGGTGGTGGCAGCATCATGCTATAGGGGTGCTTCTAAGTGGCGGGCATGGGAAGATAATTCATTTAGCATCATTTATACAATTTCAGCCAAATACAGAGAAGTCCTTAAAGAAAACTCTCTCCAGAGTGCACACAACGTCAAACTTAAAGGAAGGTGCACTGTGAGTGACCCAGCTATAAAACATCTGCACACAATCCTAAAGATATCAGTTCACAGACCCTCTCCATGTAATCTGATTGGTCTTTAGCGGATCTACAAGAAAGGACAGAAGAAACAGCCCAAATTCTGGTGCACAGTGTTTGTAGAGATTTACCCAAAGGAGCGCTGAATGCTTATCTAAATGAAAGACTCTAGTTTTATATATACGTAGCAAAAAATGTTCAAAAACTCAATGAATCTGAATATTTTCTGAAGGTACTATAATTTGTTATATGATTAATCAATCTACACTTCCTGTTGGCAGGTCAATTAAGAAATGAGCCTTCTGGCTAGTTATTAATTACATCAAAAGCAAAGCTCTGTGGCCATGCAGCCTGTGTCAGTGATAAAGGTTTTATAAGTCTGCTGTGTCTTGTGATGTTATCCAGCAATGAGAGGTCACAGTCATTCATTTGATAAAGAACACTTGATGAAGAAGTGCTGACTTTGCAGGTTATTGTCCCAGTTATTAACTTCATGTCACCTAAAATAAATTCCCTATCCAATCAGTCTGAAATGAAAACAAAAACTTGCCATGTAAAGTAAATACAGAATGTTATACAAACTTCAGATTACCAAAATTCTAGACAGATTGAAAACAATATCTTATTCTGATGTATTGGTTCATTGTGAGCTATAGAAATTCTTATATATTCATCAAAACAAGCTGTTTTAGAACAACCCGCAACTCCCTGTCACGTCTCAGAGTGGTGTAAATGGATACAGTAATTACAACTTTCGGCATGCTTCACATTTTCAGGGCTTACGACATGTTACTCCTGTAGAGGAAGAGAGACACAGCTCGCTCTCCCTGCCTGAAACATAATGAAGCTTCTCTGAGGTGAACACACAGAAGCTTTTCAAAGCAGTGCCAGTGTTCAAAGCTGCAGATAAAGCAAGCAGGAATAAAAAGCATCAGGAAAAGACATGCCGCTTAAGTGCAGCATGTACAATATGCAAATACTGTTTCTAAAAGCGCCCTCTGGGGAAGATGTACACACTTATAAACATTCCCACCTAACTATGGGCCATCCTGAAATGATACAGGTTCACAGTGCTTGAAAGAAAAAATCCAAATCGTGTACATAATCACAAAAAAAAAAAAATTTTCTTACTTAAAATGTGGCTAGTGTGACCTCAGAAACCTCAGAGCTAGCTCAACCTGAATCTAAAATTACATGTAACTCACCTGAACATTCAGTACATCGCTTTCCATTCTGTAATGTTTGCACAATTTGTACTTTTACTACATGTAACACAATTGCACATTATGTTCTACTGCTACTACAAGTAACATGAACCTATTAGTTGGTTGTAATATTGAACCTATTAGTTTTCTAATATGTAACTAATAGAAGAGCCTATTAGTTCTTCTTCTTATTACTATTCATCTAAAATTAATTCTTAAATTTAGATCTTTAATGTAGCTTCTTAAACCGGTTTCTTTAATTTAGTTTATTTATACGTACGGTCTAAGGAGGAGTAGGTTTTCATTTCACTGCAAGTTGTATACTGTATATATACATAACAAAAGTCATACATCTTCAATCTAAATTTAAAGTGCACTGTATCTTTATTTGCTGCATTACAGTGGAATTTGAGCTAGAAAGTATTTGGTCATAGAATTATTTATTTAGTGACGTTTTCTCAAAATTCCAGGCAGCTGTCAATAAATATCTGATCAGAGAAAAAAACCCCCAAATAATCCAGCAAATCAGTCATATTGCCTCTCAATTCAGACATTTTAGGTAAAGCGCACTGCTATGTGTTTTTGGGGGCATGGCCTTGAAAGGAACACTAAAGGATGAGGCGAATATATGTAATTAAATATTTAAAAAATGTTAACAATTAAACTTCTCGTTAAAAAGTTAAACAGTGTTTCTCGTATGTTTTTCCTCCAGATCCTTTAGCAGTCATTTTACCTGAGGGTTGAATTTGTTATGTTGAGTATAATAATAAGTAAGCATTCCTTAGAGACAGAATCAGTCTCAACCAGAACATTACACCTCCACACCATGTCTGCTGAATATATTAACTCCTTCATTACTACTCAAATTCTTCCTGTTTTCCTTCCATGTGAATTCTTGCTGTGCCTTTTTTTGTGTATTGTATTGTTTTTTCTGTTTTGACCACACTAACTATTCTCAGAATATGTTTTGGTCGGTCTATTTTGGTCTCTGTGGTAACTATTCCCAGCATATGTTTGCTCTATTCTTGAACTTTCTTGAACATTACCATTTTACTGATTCTTATAATTTAATCCTGTCTTGGATTTTGTAAATAAATCTCCTGCACATGGATTCTCATCCAACTGAATCATGTCTTCGTGTAGTTGTACACTTAACTTCATATTAACGTTGATGTGATTCTCTAATGATGTCAACAAAATAAACTTAATCCAAAGGAAATGAAGAAGGATGAGGTGTGATTGTGTGCATGTATGTAATTATGTGCATATGTGATTATGCACGTGTGTAATTGTGTGTGTGATTGTGTGCATGTGCATGATTGTGTGATTGTGTTGTTTTTATCTAAGTGTTGGAACAGATGCTATGGAAAATGTGGTAAGAAAGAAGCAGTTCTTTTTAAACCCCTGTTGCCACTCCTGATTTGAGATAAAGAGAAGAGGAAGCTGACTTAAATGTTTCAGTGTTTATTACCCCTCTTGTAACATAAGCAGTATTTTGTGAGGAAAAGATTACTTTATTATGCAGCCTGTTGAACGTATTTTATGCTAACAATTGGGAACCTTAATCTCAAAGGATAGCCAAGGATGCAATATTTGTCTTTCAACTGGGCAGACTGCATTATCAAGCCATGAATTTTCCAGATCTCATTTGTACTGCTGTCCTTTCCATTTCACCCTTTAGTCCTAATTATTAAGCAGACTTCTTAGAAGAACTGCAGTGAGAAAGTAGGATTGAATCATGTGTAAATCATTTTTGTACCGCCTGAAGCTATTTCATTTCCTCTGATCCTGAGCCAACTATATATATATATATATATATATATATATATATATATATATATATATATATATATATATATATATATATAGTTGCTTTGCTGTACTTATTAAAAAAGATTTATAGGCCATATATACTGCAGGATACTTCATGCAATGATCATGTGCTAGAGCTAGGTTTTAGACTGTTCATCAGACTGAGTGGTAAAAGCTACCAAGTCTGTGGGAGAGGGATGATTAGGGGGGGAAAAGTTGTTAATACAGCAGTGTTTCCTTGCCAGAACTGTCAAAAGAACAACTTAACAGGCAATGCAATGATAAAGAAAAAAACAGTGTTTTCCCATCAGTCACACTTGAACTGTCAACACCTCCTTACACTTCAGTTCCTTCCTCAATTCATACATACAGATTTGCACATGATGCACTCTTTACACACACGTGTTATAAGTCTGCAGTGTATCATAATACTTTCCAAAACCACAAGGGAAGAGAAGGCAACACAACACAGGCTCCATAACTGAGCTGTGCTGCAGGTACACAATGAGGCTAGCATGATTAATACCCCCTAAAAAAATTGCATTCAATTCCTAGAACCTGACAGGATGCCAGGAGCAAATGCACTGCCAGGTCTATGAGGCCGTTCAGAAAGTTATGTTTCGCTAACTCTTTCTGAATATGTCTGACAGCAGGAACAGCTGTGGTTTGAGCAGGAGGCAGTGGGAAGGTGGTCAGTCATGCAGCTAGTGCAAATGCTTCCTCTTGTATAGTTAGAGAGGAAAAACAGGTGGACGTTTGATTACAGAAATGTCTTTTTGTCTAACAGCTGTGTCTGTGCACCAACGCTGATGGGTTTGCGGTGCCAATCAGCCAGGTCCATCCATATGGTTTGTGAAAACGGGGCGGCATTCTAAACAGAGAGTGGGGGAAATGATTGAAATGTGTGCCGCTCAAACAAGCCCATGCAGACAGATGGAAAGTTCCCCACAGCTGCATACTAGATTTATTAATTTTAAAGGGGGGAAAATTTTTTCTTGCATCACTACTTTCAGGCAGGTGTGTGTGTATCTTTACATTCACTGTCCACTTTATTAGGAATACCTGTACACCTTCACATTCATATTGTCAAATAGCTTCAGCTAATGGTCACATGTTAATTAACACATTAAGAATGGGGAAAAGCGTGATCTCTGTGACTTGGCATGGTTGTATGTGCCATATGGGCTGGTATGAGTATTATAGAAACTGCTGATCTCCTGGGAGTTCAACAACACACACCAGTCTGTAGAGTTTATGAAAAACAAAAACATTGAATGAGCAAAAATTATGTGGGTGAAAATGCCCCAAGCTGACAAGACAGGTCAGAGGAAAATGGCCAGACTGGTTTAAGCTCACAGGAAGAGTACAGTAACTCAAATAAGTGCTCTTTACAACTGTGGTGATCAGGAAAGCATTTTAGAATGCACAACACATCCACCCTTGAGGTGGATGGACTACTACAACAGCAGAAGACTACATTAGAGTCCATTCCTATCAGCTGAGAACAGGAATCAGACACACTGTTCTGTAAGGTAAAATAATGAGGTGGCTTAAGTTGACTTCACTTAGTGCTCTTGTAAGAACAGTTGCCATCAGCAAGAGCATATTTATGAAGCATTTAAAAGATAAACGCCTACCTCTTGAGCTTTAATGGCAATGTGGTATGGATGAACAACTTCAGAGGATGAGAAAAAGCTTGTGAGTGGCCTGGGTATCTTGGGAAAAGGTAAATAAATTTTCCTCTGAGGCAAAGTCATTCTATTATGTGTGCAAAAAAGAGCTCTAATGTAAAAGTGGTTGTAGAAAATTAGAAAAGAATGTTTTATCACTCTAAATTAGGGCATGAAATTAACATCGCCCACCTGTCAAATGCACTACTGGTAAGTAGCTCTGAATTTCCCTGCCACTTTGGCAAACAAACTAGTTCTGCTAAATGAAATCAGAAGTCAGTTTGCTACAACACATTACCCACAGTATCTTACAATTATCTCTTAAATACAACTGATCAGTTGAGGGTTAAAGGCCTTACTCAGGGGCCCAGTAGTAGCAGCAGGCTGGTGGTCCTGAGATTTGACCTCACAATCTTCCAAGCAGCAGTCCAACACCTTAATAAAGAGCTTTTGGTTACTCCCTTGGAACTCTATTTGAAAGGTTCTACATAAAGGTTCTGCATTGTATAGGTGCTTCATTAATTTCTCTATTTACTGTATACCCTGTTGTGTCTGTGTACCTTTGTGAAGTCTAGTTCATGGTTATTGTTTGTTTCTGATTCTTTCTGCTTGCATTTTCTTGTTTCTCTTTGTTTTGAACCATGTTAGCTTATTTAACATTTTGGGCATGTCTGTGATTAACTTGTCTGCTTGTGTTTTGACCTTAGCTTGGATCTCTGACTGGATTGTGTGCCATAAAGCTGGTACATTTGCTTGTGAAGGTTTTAAGATGATGAAAGCTGTGCTTTTCTCAACCGCAGCACGTGGGGCAGGTTTCGCAGATTGGATTTGAATGTGTATTACCCCTTCAACCAGCTCCCCACAGAGGTATTAACATCTGCAGATTGAGGCAAATGCTCAAATTCAAGCAGTAAATAACTAACAAATTCTACATGTCATTCATGAGACAATATCATAAAATCACATTATAATAACTGATGCCTGCACTTGGTTTTTGGGCAGCATACACCTGGTACTTCTTCGGGTAAGACCGACAGCATATACTTCAAGCCCTGCTTGGACTATAATTCATGAATTGATCTTAATAAAACCCACATTAAGGTCGACCCACATGTTACAGTAATGGCTTGTAATTTGTAATGATATTTTATCTTCTCATTACGGATTGATAAAAAACATCTAAATGGTTTATCAGTTGACCTCTCACTGATTCTTTTATATGATTGTTGTGTGCCTCCAACAAGGTCTCTGGTGGTGTCTATTTGGTAAAAAGCTGTGATTTAATGGACCTAATAGGTTGGTATTTGCAATTGTAATGATTTTGAATTGTTATTTGGATCAAAATACATTTATGGTACAATTGCTTTATGTACAATTGCTAATCTTAACTGATCTTCCATCAATATTCTAAGGCAATACATGTAAATGCTACTTACATATGCAACTGCGGTTCTATCAACAACAGATAACTGGCAGGGAGACTCACTTGGATGCCTTTTACCCTTTCAACAAAGTCACAGGCAGAGTGCATCTGGTGAGACCCACAGTGACATGATACAGTTATTCACAGCAGGCATGTGACTCGTGCCAATCTTCACATGATCAGGCATGTTGGTTAAAGCTGGGTATTGTTGTCAGTCCAAAACATTCAAACCTTTCACATTTTTGAATGAATTGTTGGGACTGTCTGTATTTGGTGGGCCACATGTCACTATCCAGTCCACCAGTATCTAGTCACGATGTTACTATTTTGCTATTTTTTCAAGCTGGCAGCAGCCAGTCTGGGGTCGTTTCTGTGCAATGCTGAAGCCAGAAATGAATAATTCAGTTCAATGGTTCAATATCACCATCATCTGCTATGAATTTCACAAAAATTGTGGCTAATCAGCATCACATTTTACAAGAGTGAATTTTAGTCATAATCAAAGGCATCTTGGTGTTTGATTGCAGTAATGAATTACTGTAGGATTGTTCCAATCATTCAAGCTACAAAGTACATTTCAAGCCCTGCTCTTCATGTAACTGTGATTAAAAAACTGAAATAATTATTAATAAGACCACTTTAATGAGACCATGCTACTAAAATTAAGTTGCACATTAAAATTGCATAAGACACTAGAGAACCACACTATAATTCCAGGATGTAGAGGTTGAAGGGAGCAAATGTCATAATAATAAAAGTTCCTGATTCACTGCACTTCATCTATGTGTGTTTGTAGTGCTGAGTATTGATAGGCATTTAGCCTGTCTTGAAATATATTTGAAGGAATGAATCACTTTTTTAATCACACCTGTGATGTGCAGTCTGCAGAGAATGGCAAAATCAAGTGGATGGAAGAAATCAAATATTATCTAGGCTTATAATTATTAAATAAAGACCAGTACTGTTTATCACTGTTAGTTAGTACTGTTATTACTGTTCACTGAATCTCAGATTATTCCAGCAGTTAACTACCTTCAAATAAATCTATGGCCTGCGATTTTGTACATTGCAGGCAAGTCATATCACACATATGACTTAGTAGTAAAATGTGCACTTGCAGGAAAGGTAATGTGTAAGAGCAAAAGAAAATGAGACATAATGGATATAACCATGCATTTCTTACAAGACGCATTTGAAAGCACTTTGTGCAGACAACATAGACATAGACCCATCTTTCTGCATGCAGTATACATAAAAGAAGTGAAAAAAACACAGGATAGTCACCAGAGGTTGACTAAAAAAACATGTTCAATGTCCTGTAGGATCTCTAGCTCTCTAAAGACGTTTCGGACCTCATCTCGCTCTATGCATTGCTGTTTGTTCATGTACTTCATGGCGTACATCTTCTCAGTGTCACGCTTCTGCACAATACACACCTGCAGAGGAGAGCAAACACACACATATACATACACAGGGTGAGACAATTTACAAAGCTTTAAAGATGCATCTAGACAGAAACTGTTAATGCTGGCATTTTCCTAAGCAATTCTACTTGACATCATCTCTGTTATTTCTTAAGATCAGCACAAACTGATTTAAGTTGGAAATAATTTATGGAGACTCACATACAATACAGATGTGCTAGATTTGCAATTGTGCATTTTCCTTTTTCAGAAATGTCACTTTGCTGCCAAATAATGCATTATGTAACAACAACAACAAAAAAGATCTGCAGATCTGCCTGTAATGATATCCACTTTTTGTAAGTGTGAAATGTAACACACCCACAAGTGTAAGTGGTTTTATGTACAATGTAAAATGATAATCTTTTGTGATATTCCTCTGCAAGAAAAACTGTAAAGCAATAACAATTTAAAGGGACTGTTGAGATTTGGTCTTGAATCACTCCCTCTTGAATATTCCAACTGACCAGCCATAACATTAAAGCCACTGAAAGGTGAAGATGATAACATAATTATCTTGTTTCATTGGCAACTGTCAAGGGCTTAGGTATATAAGGCAGCAAGTGAACAGTCAGTTATTGATGTGTTGGAAGGAGGAAAAATGTGCAAGAATCTGGGGCCAAATTGTGATGGCTAGATGACAAGGTCAGAATATCTCCAAAACAGCAGATCTTGTGGGGAGTTCCTGGTATGCAGTGGTTAGTACATACCAAAAGTGGTCAAGGAAGGACAACCGGTAAAACAGGGCGAGGGTCATGTGCGCCCAAGGTTTACTGATGGCACAAATTGCTGTGACAAATTTAACAAATAACAAAGAAGTTACTGCTTACTGTGTCCCATGCTGTCTCCTGTCCACAGCTGGAAGTGCCTACAGTGAGCATGTGAGCATCAGAATCTGGACCATGGTGCAATGGGAGAAGTTGGGCTGGTCTGATGAAGCATTTTTCATTAACATCATGTGGATGCATGTGGCAAACTCACCTGGCAAACAAGTCTGAGCCACTGAAGTCGACCCTCAAAAGTTTCAGGAATTAATAAACTGTTGCTTTTGTTTTGGTGCTAAATACAACAGCACCCCTTCAGAGGTCTGATGGAGTCCATGTCTCAACAAGTCAGAGCTGTTTTGGCAGCACAAGGAGGATCTACACAATATTAAACTGGTGGTTTCAATGTTATAGCTGATTGGTGTATGTCTTACTATATTGTTATTATTTCTAATTAATTAATGTCTATGATTTATTTGGAATGTGTGCTCATTTTCGGTCTAAAAAGAGAATTTTAAAATGTTTATCATCAGCCAGAGATGCATTTGAACGTGATGGATGCCATACATTCACAAAAGACTGAGGCTTAACATCTTGATCATGAGGCTTAAACTGGGGTCATTTATTCTGACAACAAGGTGACAGTTTAGATCATCCTGTCAGATTATAATGGAAATTAATAAGATAAGGGTTATATTAATATGGTCTCTTCTTACCATTAAAATTGAGGGAGAAAAAAGAGACTACGCTACGGGCATTGAAGGTCTGTGAGTTGTATTTTTAATTAAAGGAGTATTAAGCTTTAACGTATTTGGCTGTTATTAATGTTTTCCATTTTCCTTTATTCTTTATACATAATTAAAACTGCTTTGTTGGAGAAATCCTTGAATACATTTTTCTCGTGGTATTTTTAGACTGATTTAGCTTTAATCATCCAGTTATCCACTTAAATTGTGCAGATCCAAAGCATAAACAGCCCATCTCTTCTCCACTTCGTCCCTAGACAACACAGTATTCCCTAATCACGATATTTTATTCAAAACTATTCCTTCCAGTATGTGTTCCTATCATTTTACACTATTTTATCCATCTTATAATAATCTTTCCTCATAACATTAACAGACCACATGAACAGCTTTTATCACTGGTAAAATATGACTTATCTTACTGCTTAGTGTCTTCTTCACACTGTTCATTTTATGATCTAAATATCACTAGCTACTCTACACTACACTACATTACACAACATTACACTAGCATTTTGCCCACTGGAGGATAATCATGAGCTGAAAAACTTTCGTTGTTCAGTCAGGACAAGCTGTTGTAATTGTGACAGGATCCCTAGTGATGCCAGATGTTTTCCCTGGATCATATGGGCCTAATATGTAAATTACATTAAAAAACCTCTTTTAATCTCCTTGTACTTGTAATCTTCTGTGTGTTCAGCACAATTTTGACAGGTACTCTAGTGTTGCTGCTTCACAGTTCCATGGTCACTGGTTTGATTTGGATCAGTAAGCTTGGCTTACTGTCTTTGTGGAGTTTCACAAGTTCTCCCTGTGGCTTTTCTCTAGTTTCCTCCCACCACAAAGTCATACCCCAAGGTGTGAATGTGTGTGTGCATGGTGCCTTGCGATGGACTGGTGTCCCTTCCAGTGATGCACTCCAGATTCATCGTACCTTTGACCAGGTTAAAGCAGTTAATGATTGAATGAATAATTAGTAAACTGCTAGTCCTAAACCTATGTGGGCACACACAAGCTAACTGTGCTACAGTATATGACCAAAGGTATGTGGACACTTCATACCCATGAGGTTCTTCCCCAAAGTGTTACCACACAGCCAGAAGCAGATAATTCTATAGAATTTTTTTTGGATGCTATAACATTCACTGGATCTAACAGGCCCAAACCTGTTTCATCATGATACATCATGACTGCAATGCCAACTATGTGACAGGTCTGCTTGTCCAACATCAGTGCCCAACCTCAGTAATGCTCTTCTGGATGAATGAGCACAAATCCTTACAGCCACACTGCAAAATCTAGTGCAAAAGCCTTCTTAGAAGTGTGGAACACTTCCAAAAGCCATAGTGTATTTGATGGGCAAAAAAAATGTTTTTTGAAAGGGTAGGGACAGATTAATAAACAATTTAATTATGTAGAATCACAGCCCTGTGACTTTATTACCATTAAGTCCAATTCATAATGGAAGAGTTTATGAAGCAGTTTTTGGGACAGTGTAAAAGGCATCACAGAAGGCAGTTATGCTTCCATTTTAATAGAAGTCAAGTCAAGAAGCTTTTATTGTCATTTCAACCATATATAGCTGACGCAGTACATAGTGAAATGAGGCAACGTTTCTCCAGGACCCTGCTGCTACACAACATAACAACATAGAGCTACAAAACAACACAGAGCTGAAGACAGAACGTAAGTTGTCCTTGCTACATGGACGTGTTTAAATCCACATCAGCTGCACAAGACTAAAATGTGAGGCTGCACTTGTTTTATGTGATGTTATGTGATGACATCATTTTATGTAATGTTAAGGAATTCCAAAGAAATCCAATGAAATCTTTTAATAACTCTTTGTTTGTTAATGGATAACTAGAAAATACAAGAACAGGCTGTTAATTCCCTGTCCCACTGTCTCATGTCCAGTTTTAATTGAGCTGCGTTGTAATCACAGCTGCCCCAATTTCATCTCTCCCTATTGTCCATGTTTTGTAAGTATAACAGTGCACAATACATTTGGGTGTTGGTTTTCTTGATAAAAATGAAAAGTGCTGCATCTGGCATGAATTTGGGGTCAAGAAAAAAAGGATTTAAAAAGTATGTCAAGGCTTAACTAAGCCTGCAGATATGCTCAGCTTAATATATCTGCAGCTTGGAAACGGGGCACATCTTCCTGGGAGCTCGGGCAATTGCTTGGTTTGTCTGCCCTCCATCTTTAGATCAGAGCACAGAGGTTGGGATGGAGGTTATAAATGAACTTGGACTGTGGGAAGGCCATGTATGTTGCAACAGCCTCATCCCCCATAGAGTTATTCATATCCTAGTCTTTTGGTGCAGGCAAAAAACAGGCAAATGTGAAATACACAACTTCTGGTTAGCAGCAAGTTTATATTGGGTCATCTCCCTGGAACAGAAACAACAGAGAACACTATATAATAAACGCTTATATAATAGTGACCATAAGAGCTGTAAATGCAGTATCTAAAATAATGTTTGTTTTTTATTACAAGCTGAAGTGTCTGGGAACTTCAAAGTAAACCGTTCTCTGTACACCAGGTTTAATGATATAAGCCAGCTCTCTTGCTCTTTAGAGGAAACTTCAGTGTTTTGTTTCATTGTTGTTTCCTTGCCATTATTGAATCGTGGTCATTTAAGTTTCTCTCAGCTCAGCAGTCCCCCTTTACTGCCAATCTCAGCAATCTAACTAACACACACACACACACACACACACACACACACACACACACACACACACACCTAATCTAGCTGATAGAGCATCTCCTGTGGTTTGTCAGCAGAAGAATTTTTGTGTGAAAGATCAAATCCTTGCATGTTGAATCCACAAGAAACCATATCTCAGAGCTGCCTGCTTCTGTACTGTAGCAGATGATCCACACTATCATATTTCACACTCTTCTGTGTCTGCTTGGCTAGAGATCTGGCTGGGAATTCAAGAGAGAAAGACAGGTACAGAAGAGGCAAGGCACACAGATGTTAGAAATTATTTTAAGGGCCACTTACAGGCTTGCTAGAGAACGAATTTTATCTAGAAAAAGATACACATGTATTACAGAATTTTGTATACATACATATACATTTAGAGGAATACTCGTATTTTTTCAACACAATCTCTATATATACCTGTATAAATGTATAACTATATAAAGTAACGTAACTGTTATTACCCCGAACAACAATTTCCTTACTGAGAAAATAATGGAAAACAAGTTTACTCCAAACTTGCCTTAAAATAAAACTCTTTTCTGTTGTAATTAGAGATACACTACAGAAGCAGTAGCTAGAGAAAAAAATATGCAGGAGTATTTCTTTAATGCAAGGTTAAAAACGATGCAGGCAGAAGCTGCCACATGAGGAATAAACCCACATAAGCTGTATACCAGACCTGATTCAGAGGCAAGGAGAGAGTGACAGGAAGAAAGAAATTGGGAAAAAGAGGCAAGAAGAGAAAAAGAGACAAAAAGATGCAGGGAGAAAAAGACTGTGTAACAAGGCTCCAGAGGCAGATGTGTTAGGATCCATATACAGAGTTTATTAAACAAGTCCAAATCGACAGCACGAGCTGAGACTGACGTTGATCCCCAGGTGAGTGGAGAATACCCTCCAGACCTGAGACGTGAATTGCAGACCTCAATCTGACACAATGTCCTACAGGATCCCATAGGCCCACTGTGGCGGTCTCCATGGCCGTGGGCAGGCCTTTCAGGGGCACCAGTCGGCAAGCCTTAGAGAACTGGTCGATTGCCACTAGGATTGCATTGAAATCTCCCGAATCCAGGAGGTCAGTGACAAAATCAACTGCCATGTGGGATCAGGGCTGCCGGGAAACAGGCAGGGGTTCCAGAAGTCCAGTGGGGAGCTTGTGGCTCAGTCAGGACTGGGCACAGGTAGCACAAGACTTAACGTAATCCACCACATCCTGGAACAGGGAAGGCCACCAGAACTGGTTCTGAATAAGGGTCATGGTGCGCTGGATGCCTGGGTGGCCCGAGCTGGGTGCCTCATGAACCCACCGCAGTACTTGGGAGCACAGCAAGGTGGGTATGCAAAGTTTTGTGGCTGGACAGGAGGGCAGTGGGTGCTCACTGACCTGGGCCTGCTGAATCTCTTCTACGAGGCTCCATCCGCGTTGGGAAAGCACCGCCCTGATCCCACAGCTGAAGACAACCACTTCAACGATGAAAAGGCGGCTGGGGTCTGGATGTCTCAGTATGGGTGCTGTGGTGAAGCTTTTCTTCAGCTGAATGAAGGCTGCACGGGCTTGATCTGTCCATTTTAGTTGCCTCGGTTTGCCCCGTAGGAGGGAGGTCAACGGGTTGGCTATGCTGCTGTAGTTGTGGAACTCCTTCGCTGGAAATTGCCGCAACTCCTTGATGGTGGTCAGTTCAGGCCAGTCCGTCACCTCCCTCAACATGCTAGAGTCCATTTCTACTCCCCTCTGAGAGATAACATAACCCAGGGACATTAAGGAATCCTTGTGAAATTTACACTTCTCTGCCTTCACATAGAGCTGATGGCATGGCAGCCGAGTGAATACTGTGCTTACATGGCGGATGTGGTTGTCATAGGAGGTGGTGTAGATTAGGATATCATCAATATAGGCATTAACGTAGCAGTCGATTGAAAATCTCATTAATAAATGCCTGGAACACTGCTGGTGCATTCGTGAGTCCATAGGGCATGACAAGATATTCATAATGTCCCTTGGTGATATGGAAAGCGGTCTTCCACTCATCCCCCTCTTGAATCCATACCAGGTTGTAAGCGCTGCGCAGGTTGAGCTTGGTAAAGATCCAGGTCTCTCTTAACTGTTCTAATGCCACTGGGACCAATGGCAGCAGGTAGGGGTAGCGCACCGTGATCGCATTCAGGCCCCTGTAATCGATGCAAGGCCAGAGATTGCCATCCTCCATTTGGTGGCCACCTGCAAGGTCGAGGATCGGATTTAACTGGTGGCTAGGGCCTCTTCGATTCAGGCAGCGAGAGAAGGTAGACTTTGCACTTGAGTGGCATCGCATCCGGTAGCAGGTCTATGGTGCAGTCCCAGGGGCGGTGGGGAGGTAGTTGTGTGGCCCGTTCTTTGCTGAACATCTCGTGTAGTTCTCGTTACTCCCATGGGATTGTGGTGTTCTCAGCCGTGCTCGGGCTTTCAACAGATGTGGCGAGGCATGACCGTGTGAGAACGTTCTTGATACAGTGACTCAGACAATATGGTGAGTTAGCTCCCCTTCCTTCCAGGATAGGTGAGGGTCATGGTGCTGGAGCCAGGGAAAGCCCAGGATGATAGGATTGGTAGGGAGGGGGTTTGACAAAAAACAGAATCTCCTTGAAATGTGTGACCTGGAGGGTGAATGGGTAGGTCTGATGTGTGATGAGGCCCTTCCTGATGGGTTGATTGTCAATGGCCGTCACTCACAGGGGAGTCTCGCAGGGCTGGGCAAAAAGACAAAGCTACTCCAGGAGTTGGTGGTTGAGCAGGTTGACGGCTGCTCCAGAGTCCACTAGGGCTGAGACCACAACAGAATCTTGATCATAGTGCAGGGTTACTTGTAACGTAAAACATTAACTCCAATGGTTCTCCCTCACCTTGGATGTCATGGGGCAAGCTGAGACCTGATGGCCCGAGCCTCCGCAGTAGAAGCATAGCTGGAGACGGGCCTGACACCGTCGCTCCTTGTGGGACACCCGGGCGCGGCCTACCTGCATCAGCTCTGTCCCCTCCTCCCTGGGGTTCTGATGCTCCTCATGTAGCCGGGGTTCAGCACATAGACAAGGGCTGCGGCGTTGCTAGCACAGCAGGTTATCCAGGTGGATGGCGGTGGTGATGTACTCAGACAGGGTGGTGTGCGTGTCCCGACACGCCATTTCCGCCTGCAGGGCTGGTTGAAGTCCCTCACGAAACATGGCCGGGAGCGCCGCGTCATTCCAACTGCTCTGCGCCTCCAGTGTGCAAAATTTCATGCCGAGAAGGGAGAGAGAGACAGGGATGCAGGAAGAGAGAGGCAAGGAGAAACAGACAGGGAGAAAAAGACAGGGAGAGAGACAGGGAAAGACAGACAGGGAGAGAGAGGCAGGGAGAAAAAGACAGGGAGAGAGAGGCAGGGACAGAGAGAGAGAGAGAGGGAGAGAGCGAGAGAGAGAGAGAGAGAGGCGAGGTGGGGAGAGAGAGACAAGGAGAGAGACAGGGAGAGGCAGAGAAAGAGACAGAGAGTCACATTCAAAGAGAATGTGGACCTGATCAGTGGTGATTGCTCTTCATTAAGGTGAGCCAGATGGCCTCTACCCTGCATCAGAGCAGGAGAGTGACAGCAGGAAATCTATTAGTACCACAAAATCAAACCAGCTAATTGCCTCTTTCCCTTTCTCATCTAGCAGAAACAGACCAGCACAATCACCATCAAATGAATGTTCTCTAGTCCAGTTCACAGCCTTTCTTACTGTCTATTTCTTTAGGACCAGCACTGTACTACTCTGTCCTTCTAACAGTATACTTAAAAGGGAAAAGACATAAAATTCGGAAAAAAAAAAAAAATATCTCAAGCAAGAAAGATGTTATAATTTCCTTTGCATTTGGTCTAATACCTCTGCCATCTCTGACTGGTCTAAATATATGGATCTGTCCACTGTTTACTCTCTTACTTGAGGTTGAACCACAACCTCAATGTCCACAAACACAAATGTCTCTCTGCTACATTCACTGCTAACACTGCTGTTTTTGTTTACACTGTATGTTCAGTACTCTATCCAGGGTGTATCCTGCCTTGATGCCCAATGCCGCCTGAGATAGGCACAGGCTCCCCATGTCACGTCCGGGCACCCCCGCCCTATGCGGGGCTCGAACCCAGACCTCCGTGGTGCTGCGTGCATGCGCCTGCATGCTGTGGAAGATAGATTGCTTGCGATAGAATAAAGCGTTGCTTTATTCACATACACACAATACAGGGGGAAGACAAACTTAACTCTAAGGCATACACTAATAAAACAAAATCTAACAGACAGAACCTAGAACATGGAACATGGAACAATGACCGACAAAGGCAGGCACACAGGGATCCCTAATCTAAATGAAAACAGGTGACACAATCAGGAATGAGAATAGCCAGGGAAAGACAAGACACACAGACAAGCAGGCTTCCAAGATTCACCTGCCAGTGACCTCTCCAAGCCTGGCAGGGAACTGTCCAGCTGTTCCTGACATAACCCCCCCTCAAGGCGCGGCTCCTGAAGTGCCTCCAGCAAAGCTAAAAAGGCACTCCAGGGGTAGGCAAGAGATGTAGTTCATATTAGAGGAGAGGTACAAGGCATGATGAAGTTCATAGTTGCAGTCCACAATGGTGTCCCAGGTCCTGGGGATACAGTGACATCCGACACGTAAACGAGACGGGGGGGAAGCGCCCTCCACCGGGAATGCCGAGCGACGTCCTCCACTGAAACCGCATCGTGGAGCAGCGTCCCCAGCTGGCAAGGTGGTGGAAGCCACGCTTCCAGTGGGACCAATAAAAAGGGAGTGCCCCCCGTTTCATGAAGTTGAGTGGTGTCCTCCGCGGAAACTCCTTCATGGAGCGACATCCTCAACCGGAGCAAGGATGGAGGCACCTCTCTGGGGAAACGGGAAAATGATCCACCTGCACAAATGCCCTCCGAGGCAGGTGGTCTGTCGGATGTCATCCTCTGGGAATCCGGTGTTCTCGCAGGTAGACTGCAGCACCAGGAACAGGAACTAGCTGGGAATCCTGCTGGGTCTTCAGAATGGTCATCATTCTGTCACGTCTGGGTGCCCCCGCCCTATGCGTGGCTCGAACCCGAACCTCCGTGGTGCTGATAGACCCATATGTGGGATTCAGCGAATCGGTGCTTTATTCACATACATACAGGGGGAGACGAACCTAACTCTAAGGCATACACTAATAAAACAAAACCTAACAGACAGAACCTAGAACATGGAAAATGGAACAATGACCAAGAAAGACAGGCACACAGGGAACCCTATAGGGCAAAACATCAACTAAGAACTAATTGACAAGGCTGCCATATTTTAAAAAGCAGCCCAAAATGAGCCTAGTACTCCAAATATGTCCCTTCCACATCCTTTTTCTGTATACCATTTTTTAAAGTCTAACAGCATGGGAACTATTGCAAAATTGTATTTTAATATTTAAAAGGTATATCATGCAATATATTGTAATACAGCAGCATTAAAAATACGAATTTTTCTATGAGAGCAGTTTAAAAGTAGTCCAGTACAAAACCAGTGTGGAAACACTGTGATGTTATGAAGTCTGCTCGGCTCACAGCACACAGACTGTTCTAAAAAGACATGCACTGAGTCTATTTTGAGCATATCGACAACTCCATGTTCATGGAGGCTCTTTTTAACATTTTCTTCTTTCATCGTTTGACATATACTTCCATGTTTACTTCTCAAATCTGCACAAATAAGGTGATATTGGATACGGGAATGTGACAGAAGAAATGAAAAGGAAATGAACTGAAAAAGGGAAATGTTCTAAAAAACACAAAAGCTAGAAAGAAGGAGGAGCTTCAGACATGGTCTTTATTCCAAACATAAGTTATTACAAAACTCTCTTTTGGTTCACTTCCTTGAGACGGATCATTAAGTGAACCAAATCAGGGTGGCATTAGTTTCTCACTTTCATCAAACTGCACTAGAGATTGCTAGTAAGTGAACCAAGACCATATGTTACTCAGGCATTCTTAGTCATAGATGTTTTGGTACCTGTGTTTGATTAAAACCCACAAAATACTGCATTATATCTAATTTTTTATTCTAGCCTTCTCCAGCATTTTCATAACCTTTTATTTTTTGCATTCTCAATTTTCTTTTAAAACACTACTTCCCTCTCTTTTCTCTCCTATTTAGCTGATCTCGCTATTATCTGCCTGCCTCTTCTTTGAATCGTCTCTGTCCATCCATCTCTTCTACAACCTATCATTGTCGTCCTACGGAGAGTTACACTGCAGACTCCAGAGTTAATTAACCTCAGATTATTACATTTCCTATTTCCAGGCATAAGTCTGCAGTCCCACGGGAGGGAGAGCAATCAGATGCTCAGTTCTGCACTCCTGATGAGACCCACTTTCCTCTATGCTGCAGAGCTCAGAGACCCATTCATGCTGTAGCTGAGTAGATCTAGGAACTGATCTGGTGTCAGCGGTTCTGTTCTTTAGTGATGATTACAAGCATAAAAACAGATCTTGGAACTGCAGTGCTTTGTGATTACAGAGGTTCGGGTCTCATCAGGACCCTTTCCACTCAGGACAAGGATGAGAGAAGCTGCACAGAAAATGAGCCAAAATGATGAGCAAAAATGATTCACATTTAACACAACCCCAAAGGCTAAAATGTTCTCAAAATTGCTTTAGAGCATAGGCTGATAAAATGATCCACTGTGCAAAAGTGTTACTACCAAGTAATTAGTGCTAACACTTAAAACAAGCAAACACGGTCCATCTAACACATCTAGCATCCTCATTCCAGTTGATCAAGGTCATCTGAAGTAATTAGTTGGAATGTAGCAAAGTAGGCTTGGTGAGAAAGTTCCTCCACCAGGAGGTCTGGGAATGACTGATATACTATATGAATCTATCAAGCAGTGATGCTAGAGCTACATTAATCTACCATGCAGTAGGAGCAAGTGGAAGGCTGTAAAATGGATTAAAACAATTCACCATTTGAGCCCCTACCTGGCCCAGTGGTGATCTAGCAATCTCTCAGGCAATTCACCCCAGACAACTCTGACAAAAACAATGCTTCAGGATGGCATTTTCATCTCCTGTAACACAGATAAACACCTTCCCTATGAGCTGCAACACAGCACTGGACATAAAAGAGGTAGCTGGTCTCTGCAAAATGATCTCATCATCCATTTCCAGAAAAAATTGGAAGATAAAAATGATGTCTATAGGAGGATATGGAACAATATTGGATTTACTCTGAACTCTGGGGCTGGATAAAGCTGTGTATTTCTGAAGAATTCTAAAAAATTTCTAGGTAGCCTGTGCACTTGGCAGAAGTTTCCAAATGCTTTTTGGGCCCCCGATGGCTGCAAAATTAATATATAATCGCTTTAATTTGCTGTCAGAAGAGTATGGCCTAGACATACGATTGAGGGCAGCCAAGTTTCTGTAGTTTGGGTCTGTTCCTCTCTCAGGCAGATGGATGCACAGTGAGCCACATCTTGAGATAAAGGACGCCAGATAGAAAGGAATTCAATCCAAATGGTCCAAAATACTAACAAATGGAGAATTGTGCAAAGCCTTAGGGCGCATGAGGAAATTATTCCACTGGTAAACAATCATTATGAACACCTGCTTTTCAGCCCCAATCACGGATTAAATAGGATGATAAAGAGCCAACTGTTTAAAAAGAGGGTTCTGTCCTGCTGCTCAACTGATTGGATACAAAGGAGTTTGCCAGTTCACACACCGCAGGGTGGCTAATGATGGCGTTCTGGCCAACAGAGCCAATGAGTACCAGCCAGTCAACAGACTGCACATGAACTCCAAACACAAGAATGCCATTTTGTACACATACATGTGATAGACATATGGACAATAGCTGTAATCTGAAGCCACCAGGTGCAAGACCTGCTTATCTTCCCTGAAAAAGACAGCAGCCCTGACAGCTCTGGCTCATGGCGATGCATCCCGTCATCATCCTGGCTACGGATAAGACGCTCCTGCATGCTAAATGATATATTTATAGTAAGCATCCATGTGGCTGCCTGAGATGAAGGAAGTAAACATCATAATAATAACAATTTCCCATGGGAATACATTTCCAATCAACAGAGCAGCTCAATTACGCTTCCCCACATTCAGAGCTTTATTCCATTTTCTGCATTAAGTGCACAATACACCTAAACGGTCCCTACAATAGATGCTAACTTTGCTAATGCATAGGTAAACCGGCATGGGATCATCACCTAATGAATATATTACTGACTACAGACAAGAATCCCAAGTAGTCCAAAATGTACGACAAATGAAATCGGAATCACTTCAGTCATCCCCCTAATAAAAAACAGCTATAAAGCAGACAGTTCATAACATGTCACAAAAAGCTTAAGCTGTCAGTGCTTCTATTTATAAAAAAAAAAAATCTTACAAACAAGAGAATAAGAAGAACACATCCAGACCTGTCAAACCTCTCTGAGAAACGACCAAACAAGAAACATATTATTTCTTCTGACAGGCATGATGCATAACACAGTTCAATTCATCACATCTACTCCATGTTCCTCTCACGTTGTTATTTAAGAAATAAACAAATAAATAAAACAATATTATTGGTTAATGTACAAAATCTTTAAGTGATACACCTTTTTTCAGATAAACAATTTCTTGGATCTGACCAGCAGTGAAAAAAATCAGTGCACAAGAACTATAGCAAGATTTCCAAGTTCTCCAAGACAGAGCAAACGTACCAGCTGATTTCTTTATAAAACTGTAAAAATATATATTTATTAAAATGTAAAGGCAAAGAATGATCACATTGAGTGTTTATGTGGGTTAATTTTTTAAAGTGAAATTATTCATTCATTCATTCATTCATTCATTCATTCACTCATATCTTCACTAAATACTATATCCTGGACAGTGTTGCAGTGGATCTAGAGCCCAAATCAAAAACACTGGGTGTGAGTCCATCACAGGGCACCTGGATGGTGGGAGAACATGTACAGAAACTATGTAAAACTTTTCATTTAATTATATTAAAAATATAACTGCTATGGGGTGCATAGTGGCTAGGTGGTTAGCATGCTTGCCTCACACCTCCAGTGTTGAGGGTTTGATTCCCTCCTAGATGTTTGTCCCCTGAATGCATGTCATTTCATGATAATTTGTGATAATTGTCTTAATGATGGGGAACCTATACTTTGAACCTAACCAATTATCACTAAACATACTGGCTTCAGTCTGAATTGCATGGAGTTGTGGTAGTGGTGTGATTTTTTCCCAAATATTGTAAATAAACTGTAAGTATAAAGTTCTGTTTGATTATTTGGATTCATTTCTGAAAAGTTGTTTTTAATCTAGCCAACTAGCTGTCACTTGACAAACAAATGTCAAACAGTGTTAATGCTGACCTGGTTTTAGAAAAGTCTTTTGATGCTCATGAGAAGAGACTAAAAATAAAACAGCAGAAGAGAGAGATGGCAAAAACTCAGGGAGTTTTTGTTATTTTTTATCTGTATTGGCACAGTAAAATTGATTGACTGTTATTATTAGTCTTAGATTGTGTGGATAAACCTATTATTTATCCTGTTACCTGTAATGCTTATGTACAATGTGTGTGTATATGTAAATAAATATATGTATATAGACAAGACTTCTTTTCTAAAGAGGCATTGAGTCAGGTGCATAGGCATCAAATAAGGGATTATAGTGTGCTGCATGCAGCCTCAGTCTGTCAAAACAATTTAAAGACAGTAAAGCTCTTCAAATACTGTTCTAATGGAATGATTAATATTTAACAATGTACAATAGAGCACTTCATAGCATACTCTGTAATATGTGTTTATACAGTTTAGAGAGAGGGAACAACAAAAAAAAATCATGCGAACACTCTAGGTAAGAGCTGCATATTTGCAAGAAGCTACAACCTCTGGATGCATTATTTATTTATCTATCTATCTTTTTTTATTTATTTATTTATTTATTTATTTATTTATTTAACTTGAAGAAGTCCCTACATCTCTTTAACTACATAGTCAGCTTCTTCTTTAATGCTTGCATGGATGCTATTACTTTACCGCAAATCCTCTTTAACATCATTGCTGTAACTCAAGAAAACCAAAACTCTATATTTCAAGCTCATTAAATAGATGAGCAGCTTACTAATTGGATATTTATAATTATCGTCATGTGTGTCTCAGTTCCTGCTAAAGCACGATATTAGAGAAGAAGTACACAAATTCCGATTAACCTAAGTGTGGCAGTTACTGGATGTACTTTCTCATTATGCTTCAAAGCATGCTGGTCATGGTTATGAATGAGTGGCCTGCAGTGTTTGGCGGGCCTGCTGGCTTTTTTGAGCCTTCTTTATCCCCTCGGTTCTGCTATACTTAGCAGCACTATTCATTGTTGTCACATTGCGCTCCTCATGGGACGGGCCGGCTCAGTGAAATAAGGCTATTGTGCCGTGTTAGAACTAGTAGAGTCAGAAAATGAAAGAATTTCTTTTTCTGGGTCAAGGAACTGCTGAGTTTGGGCAACAGTGTCAAAGAGCTGTGAAGAAACAAAACACTTGACATGGGAATATAACAAAGTATGGGTGTAGCAGTATCTTCATTCAAGTTGAGTTCAGACCACATCAACATGAACTAACTGTAGACTTTATTTATAGTTTTAACCAAACATAAATTTACCATATCTATACAAAGTAGGTTGGGAAAATGTGATATGAAGACAATTGGGTATTTCTCTGTGCATTTTGTGATCTTCCTGATTGCTCATTTTCAATTCTTAGCAGGTGCTAATAAACAGAAATAATGAGGTGGAATTAAAAGGCATTTCAGACCTCATTAATATGAAGTGAACTGTGAGTGTTTTCTTATAATTGTGTCAGTCATTTCGTTCATATTTAACACAAAATGCACTATTTCTCTCTATAAATCTTCACTAAATATAAGAGATAAACAATTCAGAAATAAACAGGTCAGTTAAAATGTATAAAAATTCTATTTGAATGGTGTCTTGAATAGAGAGAGATGTCCAATCTGTTCAGGCACAGGTTCAGGCTCTTTACAAAGAAGTGCAAAAAAAATTATAAGCTTTTTTTTTTTTAATTTTTCAGAAGAGTGTGTCTATCAGGCCATAGTCAGGCAAACAGTTTAAAAATGGTAGCAATTAATGCGTGTGTTACTACCAGTCCAAAGGCATGTACAATCCTTAAACAAGTGACAAAGAAACTGGGGACTGTAGTGAAGGATCTGCAAGCTTTTCTCTAGATTTGTTCATTAAAGTTTAAAATGTTACACAATTTCCATGTAAAATAGTAATGTGGCTTAGTAGTGTGGTTTAGAGATTTAGATGTTAAGGTTTAAGGTTTAATGGTAAATAGTGGTTGAATATATAGGACATTCTCAGTCCACAACGCAATTAAATCATCCAGAATGTCAGCCTAGTGGCATTTAGAAAATAATAATAAACCATATGAACTCTAGAAACTAGTACATGTATGATATTCACTTTGCTGAAATTCCTACTGTATATCACAATGATAGAAAATATCATTGTGGAAAGCCAAAGGATTTATTTCCGTGGTCTGTAAATACCCTTGTGATGTGATGTGATCTTTTCACAATTTCTGAGCCTAAATCCAGGGGATTTTTAAGGATTGTTTAAAGCCACAACCAGTGTGTGAAAAGCTAGATTTGGTATTTCACTGAATAAATGTCACCTTTTGACAGCTGCTTTGTCCAGTGGCTGTTAATATTCAGTCATCCTGAACCTACCCTGCTTCAGAATGGACTTGGCATGGAGGAGAAGTTCACTCATAAAAAAGTCCACTGTTTTGAGACAGAAAACCCAGGGTTAGATTAAACTAAGCATTAAATGAGCTGGGTAAAAAAAACTGCTTCGTGAAACAGACTCTAGATTCAGTTGTGAAGTTTGTAGATAAGGGTATAATGGAGTGGAGCTGCTTTGCTGCCTCAGGGGCTGGATGGCTAAATGTCATCAAGAGCTCAGTGCATTTGAAGATGTATCAGGAGCTTTCACAGAATGATGTTTACCTGTGGTCTAAAAGAGGAGGGGTGGATCAACAGTGTGGCTAAAACAAATACACAAACAAAATGGGAATAACTGTATTTTACAACAGAGTCTAAGCCTTGGTTTCACTTATAAATAATAATATAAATAATAAATGAGATAACTGAGACAAACAAACAAAATATAATACGAAGTAAGCTACAGAAAGCAATTGAAAAAAGGTTCTATTTGATAGATAACAATCATTTTCCATAATTAACCTCAACCATTTAAATACATAAAAATAGATGGAACAGTAAAAATATTTTATACAATAATTCTATATTTATTTATTATTAATATTTTTATAAGTCAAAGTGAAAGTCAAATTATATTTTAGGGACTATTTCTGCAAAATCCAGATAATTCAGATAATAATAATAATAATAATAATAATAATAATAATAATAATAATAATAATAATAATAATATTATTATTATTATAATAATAATAATAATAATAATAATAATAATAATAATAATAATAATATATTTATGTAGTGTAAATAAAATAAATATAAATGTATATATGTAAATAAAGCCAAATTTCCTCTTGAGGATTAATAAAGTACTCTTACTCTTCTATGTAAGGCATAACGCATGTTTAAAGTGTCTCAAATAATAATAATAAGCACATAGTGAGCCCCACACACACGCACACACACGCATACACACACATACACCACAGCTGAATGGATACAGGAAATGATGAGAATCCCATATGAGTTAATTTAACTTTTCAAAACCCAATGTGCTTGTCAGCTGCAAAGAGAAACAATTTCCTCTGATTTAATTTGTATTTTTCCTCAGCAGCCCTCTCTATATCTTCAGCGGCAGGCAGTAGAAATGAAAGTGTTTCTCGAGCGCAGATGCTATTTGCAAAGCAGTGAGGCATTGCATCGTCCCCAAAATGCACACATGCACACACACACACACACACACACACACACACACACACACACACACACACACACACACACGTTACTATTAAATTATTTTCAGCAGCCTGAGCTGACTTAACTCTAAGACAAGAAATAGCATATAAATGAGAAAAAAAGTGAGAGTTTCTGAAAGCATTATCTTATCCTGCCATCTTTTTCATTGTTTCACAGAAGACATCTCATTTAAAGAACTCAAAGACTGTGTTATTATAAATATTTCCAACGTGCCTATTATTGACACAGTGCATCACCCACCTGTCACATATAAAATACATATTTTATGTGTTATGTAACTTCACAATAGTGTTCTTTTCTGCTATGAAACATTGGTTGGATCAGTTGCTTTACAGATTCTACAGATTTTACAGAAAACTAAACGAGAAATGAGAATTGAAGTAATCATTATACACTTCCATGAGAGTATTTCATTAACCTAAACAAAGGCTTATATATCCCATCACATTCACAGTGCTCACAAAAATCAGGTCAGCCTTGTATCCATCCACCAAAAAGAATAAAAATAAAAATGTAGACCTTCATCTTGCCTGTGTGACATTTCTCCAGGGCTACTTTTTCAGCACATTCACGTGTTCCTAAATGACAGCACACTTTTTTTTTTGCAATTCTCAATGGTTTGATTAAATGTCTCTGACAAAAAAAAAGCTAATAATTTTCTGATATGAATTTATGAAAGCAGAGGAAAAGCATTTAATGTGTTGCAGGATCTCTGAGGATGAGCTTTCATTTCTAACCTGTAGCTTGTCTGAAATGCATATGAAATAATCTTCCTTATATTGTGTGCAAAAAAAAATCTAATTGTATTGCATGTGTATAATACTAGGTCTGAGGAAAATGTTTTATTCCAAGCTTGTCTGTGAAGCAGTGTCATTGACAAGCCAGGAGGCACAGATGCCGATGTCAAAAATTGGCAAAGTTAGAGAAGCCTTCTTGCATCTAAAGCACATCTGGGACTCCAAAAACAGAAAAAAAGAAAAGAAAGAAACAGACTTGCTGCATCAAGGTAAGGTAGATCAACACCAATGTCAAACCAATAGCACCCCATCTCCAATTTTTCTTCCTAATCTCTCCTCTGTAATATGACAACTACCAACGGAGTAAAGTGAAAGCTAGCATGTGTTTCCTCTGAGACAAATGAAGCCACTACATCATTTTGAACTATTGTTCATGCAGAGCAGTCACAGGGCAGCTGAACACACTCAAAGGAAAGTGCTAACTGCCCTCTAATAGATCTGACAGATGGTCATGTTGGCTAGTGTCATTCTAACTGACAGATTTTCTCTCTTGGACAGTGTCATCATCATCAGGATTCAAACGATCAGTGAGTGCTTTTCTGTCGTGTCTAATACTGTAGCCCAAAACCGCCTATGCTGTGTGGGACTATGATGTTTATTATCATTAACACTTTTGTCTGTATGAACATACAGATCTGCTTGTCCAACTCCATCAGAAATGAAGAACTGTGACAGAGGGCAGGAAAGCATCCAGTTTAGGAAGAAACCAAAAGATGCTCCACAAGCCTACTATAAGTATTGCCCAGCACACCCTCACCTTGAATCCACAAGAAAAGCATGAAAAGATAATGACTGTGTGCTGCATCTTTCAGGCAGAACTCAAAGGATTAGGCTACTCCTGGAGACAACTGGAAAAAAGTAAGTGCTTTCGACAGGGATGCCTCCACTTCCAACAAGTCCAGTCCTTCTTGTTAGTAATTTGTATGCATGAAATAACCTTAAATTATACTTCAGACAGAAAGGAAGCTATTGAAGACAAACTATTTCAGACATTTCACCCTCCTGAAAATGACTTTCAGTTCTTGAGTAAGAATGTATCAGTAACTATAATGTTCTATATTGTTCTGACAAACAGGAAGGAAGCTATGGAATAAAAACTGTTTTATATATTTGACCTTGCTGTGACCTTTTAGGATTAATTCCTAAATATAGTCTGCTGGTTATAATAATTGCATATAAATGCAACAAACATTCAACTAATTGTTCCTGAGAGTTCACTTTAATAAGAATCTCAGATGCAAAAATGGATGGATGGATGGATAGATGGATAGATAGATGGAATGAAGGTGCCAGAAAGGCACAAAAAAGAGTACTGGGAAGCAAGTACATAATATTTACATTGCTGAAATGTGAACCCATAGCCTCTACCTTATATAATTATAGATATAGCAATCTAATACAAAATAAGACCAATATTAGATTGGATCTGTCACATCATCAGGAACATCAGGGTCTCATAGAATCCTGAACGGATTACCATCTGGACCCCCAGTTCACCAGTTCACCAGTTTACCACTTACACTTTACTAATGACCTCTTCAAATGAAATACATTTCAGTTTTGTTTACTGCTAAGTCTTGCTAGTTCCCTGCTATTCTAAATCTTTTGACTACTATTGATTTCTTTTGTCTGACTTTTGATTTGTTTTCTCCAATTTTCATCCATTGGATTTTCCCTTGGCACTGACACTGTGTTAGGGAGAACTTTCTGATCACTCCCTACTTATTTCACTTTTAATTTTTGCCTGACATTTTAGACTACATGGTTTGACCTGTTATTTTTAATGTTGGCCATTATCTGTTATAACCTTTGTACATCTCCGCTGTCCTGTCATTGTCCAGCATCTGACACATTTCGAGCTGAGACGAAATGTTTACTTTAATGCTGCAAATGTATAAAATCCGCCTGCTCACTCACACAATTATCCAATCAGCAATTCAAGTGACTACAGTGAAATATATACAGTAAAATACAGGTAAAGACCATCACTTAACATCAAATATCAGAGTGAGAGAAAAATATAATATCAGGCATTGACCATGCCATGGTTGTGGGTACCAGATTTGCTGGTTTGAGTATTTCAAAAACTGCTGACCAGCTGGGATTTTCATACACAACAACCTGTATAGGTAACAGTAAGAAGAGTAGGGCAAATAACAAAAAACATCCACTGAGCAGCAGTTCTGCAGGAGGACACACCTTGTAGTTCAGAGGGATTGGAGGAGAATGTGACCGGTTCCTTATGGTCAGCCAAAAATAAGAATCTGAGACTACAGTTTCACCAAAACCGGCCACTTGAGGATTAGAAAAACATCCCTGCTCCTTTTCCAGTTATCAATTGTGCATTAACTAAAGGTCTGTATCTGAATTTGCATGAAATTATGCTTTGAGCAGCTGCCACATAATTGTCTGAATGTTCAGTGATACAGGTGTTCCTATTAAAGTGATTGTAGACGATGTCAAAGAGTGAGTGATCTTTCCCATTACCTCCTTTTTGCATCATGGTGAGCTCATGCTGCTTGCTCAGAGATGTTTCAAAGGACTACTCCCATGTGTACTTAAAAAGATATTTCACTGCTATAACTGGCAGAATAGGAGTGCTATCTGCCCAGTTTACTCCTCAATGGAGGGAACACAGATGAGCCATGACTGTGGAATCCACAGCAGCAACACATCGTGCCCCATACATCACAGCAGGGTGCAGAAACACACCCACTGCTAAGTGATGGGCTGTGGGTGATGGCGGAGAGAAGGGGAAGATCGAGCAGGGGGGAGGGATGCTAAAACATACCTCACATGCTGAGAGGAGCCCTTTTATCACCGCAAGCAAACATAGCAACCTGCACTGCGCGCGCACACACACACACACACACACACACACACACACACACACACACACACACACACACACACACACACACACACACACACACACACCCCAGAAAACAACACAGCTGAATGATACAGGAAATGATGAGAATCCCATATGAGTTAATTTCACTTTTCCAACCTCAATGTGCTTGTCAGCTGCAAAGAAATAATTTTTTAATATTTCTCTGACTTAATTTGCACTTGAAACCCTCTCTAAATCTTCAGCAACAGGCAGTAGGAAGCAAGTGACGGACATGCTATAGATTCTATGCACATCTAAGTTGTTATTGTGTATATTATTGTATTAAAATATATGTATATATGTTTTGTATAAGGGAAATCCTGTAGCATTTCTCTGCCACGCAGCAGCTTTCCTCTGCTCCTAGCCCAAACAAACCTTCATCATCAAGGACATTATGAATTATTTAACATACACACTGAGCATAAATATGCAAACACTTGTGTCCAAATGGTTGGGAACATATGCTATACAACCTTGAGTGTGAAATTATTTGTGCTATCGTATAACAAGGTTTTCATAGGGCAGAGTTTCCTCTACAAACCCTGCCTTCTCTGTCTAACTCCACATCAGTACAACAACTGTGTGAATCACAGCACTCTGGATCTTTTATGGACTGTTCCACACAACCAGGCACATTTCATGCTGACTCATACCCAGCAATAAAGGAGGTAGGTGTGTCCAAGTCACTCTGGTTATCTCCTTATCTCCTACGTTGCTGATTCTGGTGACTCAGACGTATTTGTGTGGTGGCATAGGAAAGCCTTTCACATGGTGAAATTTTGTACATTTTCCACCAAAATTGTAATAAATACTTTCTACTGTTTTGAATAGTGTTTTGTATTTGTATTTTATATCTTAACCACAAACATTTTAAAGTGTGATTATCTCCAAAATTAGATTAAAACAAATTTCTGTGTTTATACCAGAGATGGGCACTCAAGTTAGTGACTTGGACTCGAGTCGCACTCGAGTCGCATTTTCATTCATAAAAGACTCGTGAATACTTTAAAATCAACTCGAGTCTTTTATCCTTAACTACTGATATCATAAAGAAAGATTATGTGTCTTATTTTTGTATGCTGTATCGCAGTAGATCAGACCGGACCGGACCCTTATTATAGAATTCAATGACGTATATTGGCCGTGTGCGGCGCGTAAAATCCGAAATGTCGTGATAAGAGTCTCACGAAACATGGCAGGACCTGCAGTGCCATATGTTTTATCATTTTCATTTTCTAATGTGTCAGAAGGAATGTCTGGAAGATCAGCCACATGCAAAGAATGTTGAAAAACAATAAAGGATACTGGGACAACAACTTCGAACTTTATTAGACACCTGAGAATACAGCCACAAAGGTTAGTCACATTAACTCATCAATATAGCTATAAAACTGTAACCCTGTTAAAAACATGAGCGAAGATAAAGCCTTTAAATCTAGCTCTACGTTGCATTTTTTAGTATATAGAAAATGTGTGACTTTTACTTAATATTTTCATGAGAGAGAGAGAGAGAGAGAGAGAGAGAGAGAGAGAGAGAGTGAAGATATTGTACATTTTCCCCCCATTTGAATATATTGCAATCAGCATGCCTTCAATTTTATATTGACTTAAAACAGCTGGAAACATTTAGCTGTTTTCTGATAATGACTGTCATCAGTGGCAACGCTGTATATAATAACGAGCGACTGTCGCCATCTTTTGCCTCACTTAGCATCATCATTCTAATATGCTAATTTATTAACAATGTTGGAAATAGTTTTCGGATTCTTCGATAATCAGAAAGTCGAAAAGACCAGCACCTATTCCAAATAGAAACCCCTTCCAACAAGTCTTTTCTAGTAAGAAAGAAAGAAATTGACCCCTGAAATTTCTGAACAGTCGTGTATATTGTCGAACAAATGCTGCTCCCCAACCCTCTGTTTATCAAAAAATCCTGAAAAGTATCACAGGTTATTAAAAATGTTAAGCAACACAACTGTTTCCAACACTGATAACAGTTTTGTTTATGTAAAACAACTTAGAAAAAAGGATATTTACAGGATTTTCAAATAGTCTTTTTTTTTCTCAATAAAGCATGAAATGACTCGAGACTCGACTTGGACTCATGACAAAAGACTTCAGACTTGACTCGGACTCCAGCTGAAGGACTTCAGACTTGACTCAGACTTCAGATGAGAGACTTGTGAACATCTCTGGTTTATACTATCAGAGACACCAACACAAAGTCTATAAGCAACTACTATTTATTAAACTATTTATTTATCTAATTAACTATCTAATTAATATTCTGTATCTGCCACCATATGTTGAAAAAGCACCTATGGGTGTGATGTTAAGTGTCCACAAACATTTGGCCATATAGTTTATGTGCATCCACCAATATGTGGGTAGGACAACTTACTTTAAGTCCTTAGCTCTGTGTTGTTTTATGTATTTCTATGTTGTTTTATGTAGCACCATGGTCCAGAAGCATCGTTTCATTTCAGTGTACTGTGTCAGCTATATATTGTCAAAATGACAATAAAACCTTCTTGACTTGACTTGAAAAGAGTCCTACATCACCGTCAATGTGCGATGAAGAAGCTTTTCCTCTAAGACCAACTTAAAAAAGTCTGACTGAAGTTTGTAGAGGATCACCATCCTTTTGGAAGAGTGTTCTCTGGTCAGATGAAACAAAACTGTTTGGAAACAATGACCAGTTCAATGTATAGGGAAAAAGGGGGTGAGGAACATAATCTGCAGAACATCAACTCAAATGAGTGGCAGCATCGTATTATGCAGGTGTTTTGCTGGTTCATGGACAGATTCCCTTCAGAAAATAGATGAGGAAGAATGATTATATAAAAATACTGAAGCAAAACCTCAAGACATCAGTCAGAATGTTCAAACTTGCCAGAACAATGATCCCAAGTATACCTCAAAAGTAAAGAAAGTGGATTGGAGTGGCCATCACAAACCCCTGACCTAAATCTGGCTGAATATTTGTGAACTGAACTGAAGTAAAAAAAAAAAAATTTTTAAAAAGTGTCTGAGCAAGGATGCCCACAAACCTGACTGAGTCACAGCAGTTCTGTCAGGATGAATGAGGAGTGAGAAAAGTATTGCAAGATGATGTGGATGAAGAAATGAGTGAAGTTGTGAAAAATAGAGTTGTAATATCTTTAGCCTGGGTGAACATAAACATTTGGTCTCAATTGTGTATTTATCTTTATGCCTACCTTTTCATTGCCTACAGACTTATAGGCTATTTATATGCCCAGCTTATTCAGCAGTCATCCCATTTTTAATAATATCATTTGTTTTATATTTTAAAAATGATGGATAACCTTTAGATTTGAAATGAATTATAATTACATTATAAGATTTGTAGTCCTCAATAACTAGATCAAGGAAACGCCCCATCTATCTCTACAGTTGTAACCTAATCTATTTATGGAAAAACTACATTAGTGACCCTTTAGCAAAAATTATAAATGAATGATGGAAAACAAGCAATCACTTTGAGAATCAGCATCATCCACACACTCTCTCTTTCATTTCCTGAAGTAAATGTCAATCAGGACAATTAACAAACCAGAGCCTCATCATCACTCTTGGCTTGACTGTTTACTCAGTAATCTAATCACACACTCAGTGCTAAAATAATCACTGATTAATTCACTGAGTTTTGCTCTGCTGGATTCATTTTACAGCTTCATCTGCTGCCCTGTCCACTGTGTTGGTGTGCATCTTGCAAGTTATATTATATATTTATTTATAGAATTTAATTTTAGACTATGAAGGAAACTGAATCTATTAGGCTTATGTCTAATTTGGTATGGGTAATAGCCAAAAACGTGAAAAGCATGATACTCACTGCATAAGCTAAATAAAATAAAATAAAATAAAATAAAATAAAATAAATAAAATAAAATAAAATAAAATAAAATAAAATAAAAAATAAAACCAGGGCACGGTGGCTTAGTGGTTAGCACGTTTGCCTCACACCTCCAGGGTTGGGGGTTCGATTCCCGCACCTGCCATGTGTGTGTGGAGTTTGCATGTTCTCCCCATGCCTCGGGGGTTTCCTCCCTCAGTCCAAAGACATGCATGGTAGGTTGATTGGCATCCCTAAATTGTCTGTAGTGAATGAGAGTGTGTGTGTGTGCCCTGTGATGGGTTGGCACTCCATCCAGGGTGTATCCTGCCTTGATGCCCTATGATGCCTGAGATAGGCACAGGCTCCCCGTGACCCGAGTGTAGTTCGGATAAGCGGTAGACAATGAATGAAAATAAAACCATGTTCGTTGGTTCATTAGCTCATTAGTATCTAAGCTAGACAAACATCTATGAAAATGATGCACTTTTACAGCTATTTATCTTCATATGCAGCTAAATTATTAGCTTGACTTTTTAAGTTTAATTTTTTTTTCTCTGAAGTACATAGGTTCAAACATGCATTCAGCTCCTTGACCTACACTATTAACATATCCTGATGACTGCTATCAAGCAGTTCCAGTTTATACAAATTTGTTCTACAAGTATAACAGATGTAAACACATTCCTGCTACTTTATCATTCTTACATTACTTCTCATTAAACAGGAAATAGATGTGGTAACTTGTGTAGAAATGTATAAACTCAGCCCCAGTATATTTACTCCCTCACCATCACCCTTCCAATCATTCTTCTGCATCATTAACATGGCCTGTTCCTGTTTTGTAAAAATTACAATACAACTGCCTCAAGGGAAAGACGAAGAAGCTGGAATGAAAATTAACATGCATTGAAATGGTAATGCACTCCATCTTGTATGCTGATGTGCTGTTCCAAACAGACCACTTACTGTATAAACAATTTAATATGAAAGCATGAAGAAATGGAGAGAGCAAACAAACTGGAGAAAGAAGAGTGAGATGAGGAAAAGAGGGGAAGGAGGAGGAAATAAAACATTCTCTAATAACACAGAGGAGCAACCAGATCAGTCAGATTACTACATTACCCATCATTCAAGATTCATCACCGAGAACAAAATTAGCCATAATGCCAGTATGCCACACATTACCACAAACAACAGACAGTACAAAATATAATTAGTAGATGAATAGTAGATCACTGGTTAGCTATAACATTACAACCACCTACCTAATATTGTGTAGGTAATCCTTATGCTTCCAAAACTGCTCTGACCCTCTGAGGCATGGACTCAAGGCATCTGAAGGTGTTCTATGGTATATGACATTTTAAGTCCTGTAAGTTGTGAGACAATGCTTCCATGAATCAGACTTGTTTGTCTAGAACATTCCATAGACGCTCGATCAGATTGAGAGCTTCGAAAAATAGAGGCCAATCAACACCCTGAACCCTTTGATATGATCCTTAAATAATTCCTTAATAATTTTTGCAGTGTGGCAGTGTTCATTATCCTGCTGAAGGAGGACGCTGCCATTAAGGAATACCGTTGCCATGAAGGGGTGTACTTGGTCTGCAACACTTTAGTGTTTCCCAGCAGAACATTGCCCAGCACATCACACCGCCTCCACTGGCTTCCCATAGTGCATCCTGATGCCATCTCTTCCCAAGGCAAGTGACGCAAATGCATCTGGCCAGTATGATGCAATATAACTCATTAAACCAGGCCACTTTCTTCAACTACTCCATGGTCCAGTTCTGAAAGCTGTGATGCACTGTGTGTTCTGACACCTTTCTATCATAGCCAGCATAAACTTTTTCAGCAATTTGTGCTATAGTAGCTCTTCTGTGGGTTCAGACAGTCTTGAGTGCCCATGAGCAATGAGGGTCCATGACCCTGTTGCCGGTTCACTGGTTGTTCTAGCTTGAACCATTTTTGGGTAGGTACTAATCACTGCATAACAGGAACACCCCACAATACCTGCTGCTCTGACCTAGTCGTCTACTGTAGCTATCATAATTTGTCCCTTGTCAAAGTCACTCAAATTCTCAAGAACTGTCTGTTTACTGGCTGCCAAATATATCCCACCCCTTGATAGGTTCCTTGTAACAAGATAATGTTATTTACGTCACCTGTCATATATGTCTGACATATATAATATTAGTAGGTCATGACCATTAATACCATTTAAATAAACTTTTTGTAAGCATGAGCCCTTTCTTCTTCTTCTTCTTCTTCTTCTTCTTCTTCTTCTTTTTTTATTATTATTATTATTATTATTATTATTATTATTTTTCTGTCTGGCTTTGCATTATTAAGCCTTTCAATGAAAAACACACTAAGATGAGGTCTACATTATTTATATGCCTACTAGATTTTGAGTTATTGAGGTTTGTATTAAATGTTTTAAATTTAAGTGACCTGTCTAACAGCTATAAGAACTAAATGGAAAAAATATCATAATACTGATAATAGTGACAGAAAGAGAAACTTACTAATGAAAACAGATTCAGCGAAAGTAAGAACAATAGGAAATTAGCACAAAGTGTTGTCTCTATAAAGAAATGATAAAGAACTGCACAGTGCACATCCCTACTGAGATGCGCTAACAATATATAACACAACAGTTCACTCCATTATTATTGAGTGTGGTATTTAGTATGCACCATAATTCCTACTTGCCCACTGAGACACAAGCACAAAATCACTTAGAACTAGGCAAAAACATAAAAGGCAAAAACAATCCAGTGAAATTAATTAACAATTATGGTTCAGATTAATTGAAAATCCTAATGTAATTACACAAGACCCACTTAAGCAGGCCATCTCATTCAGATAACGAGAACACTGAAGTAATTAGACACTGAAACTCCCCGAGAGATGAGCCATAGTGACATTCTGCCAACAGCACAGATCTCAGTCTCTCTCTCTGTATGTGCAACTGACATAAAGAGAACACTGAGTCATAGTGGGTCTGTCCCAAATCCCCTGCCATGTTGTTTCTAGCTCACGCTTCTTAAGGTGACAACATTGAGGAATATGGTGAACTCTAAACTTTCACAATTAAACAAAATTTATCAACATTCTTTACAGTGAGCATATAGCTTATATACTTGACTTATATGAGTGTCACTCCTACAGCTGGTGGACCACATTCCAGATTTGAACAGAGCAACTTATTTCAGCAGCCTAAACACACGAAAAAATAACTGAATAAAATATTAAAAAATTTTCTAGTTCAGCAACACTAAGACACTAAAAATAAGTTTTCAAAATATGAGTTAAATATGAGACATTGTGGCTTCTGTAGAAGATCCTCTGTTTGTAGCTTATCAAATCACATTTATGTAAATTGTTTAAGATAAAAGCAGCACACATTAGGTCAGAGAGGGGTTCTTCTGAAGAAACTTTGGTCAGAAGTTTTAAAAGTATTAGTAACAGTACACTTACTATTCAGGCCTCTCTGGCATAAATAGTAAACTAAAGGTGTGGCTTGTTAAAAAATAAAAGACAGCTTACTCTCGTCACGATTCAGTCATGCTAGTTAGTCATCCAAATCTCTGTAAGCATAGAAATGTATTTATCTGGACCTTTACAAATTTTCTATACTTTACAGCTTGCACAGCCAATGAGGAATGTCCTGTTTTTATAGAAAACATTGTCTACAATGTTGAACTTTTATATACATACTATATACATACTCTGGGGGTTTTTTTGTGTGTGTGTGTGTGTGTGTGTGTGTGTGTGTGTGTGTGGTAAAAACCAAACATTAACTGAAGTCACATAATTATAAGAACACACGCCCTAACTTACTGATATGTATTATTTTTTATCCTTCTCATAGGAATTGTATAGGCAGGGATTGTGTGTAATGGTGACAATAAACACTCGTTTACTTTTGTTGACAAGCTGTAAGGTTCCATTGTTTTCTAATTGTATACTATTACTAAATGGTTATTATTCTAGTGTCTATAGCCTACCCATTTCAAAAATTCAAAAATAACTTAAGATGCATGTAGACACTTTACTATAGCCCATGACAATGACCATTGTTCACAACTTCAATTATATCTAAAAGAAAATCATAGGGGAAGCGAGGTGGGTGGATCTCAGGCTGAGTATGGAAATTAACTGGATGTAATCATGCATGCTTACCTTCCCAAAGCTGCCCTTTCCAATGGCTCTAAGAATCTGGAAGTGATCAAAATTCACTGTAAGAAAAGAAGAGGAAAAAATTTATCAATAAGTTGTAATGTAATGTGTGAATATTTTATTGGTCAGACCATAGCATACAATCGGATACTTATGATTTATTCCAATATATCCTCTCTGTTTCTTTGACCAAAAGCAAAATCTTTTGCTTTTATAGCTATGCAATTTTTTTCAAATATCTATTCTATCTTAACGTCATCTCAATTATTAGCAATATACACTGAATAAAAAAGACACAACACTCTTGCTCACATGCTTGACGATTCTACTAATATATCTTGGAGGTGTATTAAAGAGTCAGTGTACCTGTCAGTGTTTAACCAATAGATCAATATGACATAATCTCGAGGAATGATTTTTATTTCCATTAAAGAAACTGAGATCAGCACAAACATTACTTTCTAGTAAATGTTTCTAAGTGGATCAATTGGACCTGAAATAAATTCTCAAAAAGACAAGAATGTTGTGAGTGTAAAAGACTTTGTAGTAGCTCATTATTTTTTACATTGCAATACAAGGACAAACTAAGTGACACTGTACATGATGGATTTGAAAAGTACATAGTAATGTATGTGAAAACTAACAAGTTTTTCTGCAGAACTTGGTGCCACAGTGCAATAATTTCTCAGAATTTCATATATAACAAAGTAGAAAATACAAGTAATACTTTGCAAGTTAAATATATAAGTGAGTGATGTGAAAAATATCAGGTGTTACTTCAACATGACAACATATAGTAATAGTAATATAATCAACCTGCTTAATTAAATAAGTGCATGTCTGACTTAAAGGAGTAGGTGAGTGCAGGTCTAAACCATTTAATAATGATTCTAACATTACATAATAGACAATCAAGCATTCAAGTACTGCTATATACATGATATTTATTATATTCATGATATTAAGTATGCACTAGTACTAGTAAGAATTATGTACAATAATGACCCATTAGGATAGATTAATTGCAGTACATCTGGCAAAAGATATCACAGATATTATTTGTACTATGAAACACTTGGCAGTTGCCTTGGATTCTGTGTTCATTTTTTCCCCCAGCACTCTGTGTTCTACACCATTAGCTCTAAACACAATGGGCTGACTCAGACACGTTACTGAAATATTTCTGCGACCCTCAGAAACTTGCGAGCAATCAGAAGGTTGTATCAGTGGATTAGTCCCTCTGGGTCCATGCTCCATATCCTGTGAAGCCAGGCACCATTCTGCTACTTCTTTCTATTACACTGAGTCATAATTGGTGTTGTTTTAAGAGCACGCTTCTCTCAGGCACTTCTATCCTCTTGCTTTTTACAAATACCTAAAAGTGATCTTTTTATCAATATAATAATATAATATTGTTTATATAATATTATATACAATAATATAATAATAATATAATATTGTTTATTGTTTATAATAATATAATATTGTTTGTCTGGCTGCACTACTGTGCCAGACCTGCAGGGACATTACAATTGATTACATTCATTGTCTACCGCTTATCCGATCTATTCTCGGGTCACGGGGAGCCTGTGCCTATCTCAGGCGTCATTGGGCATCAAGGCAGGATACACCCTGGACGGAGTGCCAACCCATCGCAGGGCACACACACACTCTCATTCACTCACACAATCACACACTACGGACAATTTAGAGATGCCAATCAACCTACCACGCACCCAGTCTTTGGACTGGGGGAGGAAACCAGAGCACCTGGAGGAAACCCCCAAGGCACGGGGAGAGCATGCAAACTCCACACATGGCGGAGGTGGGAATCGAATCTCCCAACCCTGGAGGTGTGAGGCAAACGTGCTAACCACTAAGCCACCGTGCCCCTCAATTGATTACAAAGAGGCAGTATTATGATTCTGCGTGCCTCTGTGCATTCTCTTTTAATCTCAGAGATCACTGTTTTATGGTATATTCATTAATCTGACCTTTCTGATGGATTAAAGAAAAGCACCAGGTCTGGGGCAGAAATACTATTTTCTAATAATATAGATATCACAAGACTTTGTTTCTTAATGGCTTGCTGTTTTAGTACACTGTCACATCTAATGCAGCAGAACACCACATCTGGATACAACATCATCCTTCAACTAATCTTAAATTGCCCATGGATTTGCTTGTGGAAAAACAATGTGCTGAACTGCATATAATATAAACTTGACAGTAAATATGCCTGATGATGCAAGTTACCTAATGAATCATTCCACATATATGGCACAATAATTAAATCATTTCTGATGAATATATGTCTTGGTAACATACAGTTCCACATAGTATAAATGCATAGCTGAGTATAATTCTAATCTAATTTAGTTTGCATAAATCAATCATTGTCTTTGGCTTCGTTTTGTGTATGTGCCTTTTAGTTTAGTTCATTTAGAAACCTATCATTCACTGATAAAAAGAAAAACAATGCCTCGGGACAGAGGCATTGATTTCTTTTCTGATAAAATAAATGAAAACCTTTGCTTGTGAAAAACATCTTCTTTACTCAGGTTTGTTCATGGCCAAACATTATTCAGCATTTGCATATATTTTAAATACTATCCTGTAATAAACACTGTTCTTACACTGCCAAATGTTGTTAACCAGCCAGATACAGTCCAGTCCATTTACACTTAATATTATACGTACATTTTGTTTGCACCGTTCCGCCTGTAAGGATGAAACTAATGCAATTGTACTTAAATAATAGGTCATTGTAAATGTAAATAATAGGTATTTTCTGGCACTAAACATCTCTGTTAAAAGTTTTAAACCATGGGACACACTTTCACTTACACTAAATGTAACCTCAAGGGAAGTATTAGCTTTCATATTTCCATAACATCTACATGCACAACATTTGGATGCAACTGTGTTTAAATTTCACTGAACCACAGGAGATCCTTGTTTGAAATGGTTAGGGAGCTCTATTGTTGTAGCTAAAAACACAATATTCATATTTGAATAAAACACATTTTTAATATACATCCCTGCAGGGACAGTTACTGTGCAGGACCTCCAGAGACATTTTGGGTTAAGTGCTTTGCTTAAGAGCTCAACAGTGGCAGTCCTGGGTTTTGAAATCCAGTTGCTAACACAGAGTCTCTTAATCTAAAACTAGAACCATAAGAGAAATTGAAAGATTGAAAGACTGAGATTGAACCAAAGAAAATATTCACTTTACCTTGCACACTTTATATTGTTAAATATGTATCAAATGTTAAAATGTAATTATCTCATTTAGATAAGTATTCTAGAGTAAATGAATTTGGCAAGCACTAAAAGGACTCTGAGAGCAAGAAGAAAAAGATTCTTGGGTCTGATGAGACAAATAAATGAACTCTTTAGGCTGATCCTCAAGCACTATGTCGGGCAAAAAAACAGGTACAGATTATCAACTAGTAATACCACCCCTATAGTGAAGCATAATGATGGCAGCATGACACTACATGGTGCTTCTTAGCAGCAGAGATGAAAAAACATTCATACGGTGCTAAACGTTCCCCATGAATAGACACAAAATTAAAACTGGAGTGGCTTTGGGACAAGTGTTGATTGGTCCAGTTTATCCAGACCTCATTGGGCTCCAGAGCATCTGTGAAGAAACCATCTATTCTGATTAAGCTTGAGGGGATGTGACAGGAAATAAGTGAGAATCCATCCAAAGGCAGGATGCAATGCTTGTAGAGACTTACTTTCAAAGCACACCTTACCCTACTGAGATACTTATTATTTTTAAAATGAAAAATTTTTAAATATTGACATGGCATGAACATTCATTCATTCATTCACTCATTGTGTACCACTTATCCGATCTACTCTCAGGTCACGGGGAGCCTGTGCCTATCTCAGGCGTCATTGGGCATCAAGGCAGGATACACCCTGGACAGAGTGCCAACCCATCGCAGGGCACACACACACTCTCATTCACTCACGCAATCACACACTACGGACAATTTAGAGACGCCAATCAACCTACAATGCATGTCTTTGGACCGGGGAAGGAAACTGGAGCACACCCCCAAGGCACGGGGAGAACATGCAAACTCCACACACACGGCGGAGGCGGGAATCAAACCCTCAACCCTGGAGGTGTGAGGCAAACGTGCTAACCACTAAGCCACCGTGCCCCCTGGCATAAACATGTTTCAAGGAAATTTAAATCAGTAGAAATCTGATATAATAATCTGTACACTGTCCATCTCCATTATATGCTCCGTTCCTATCTAATCCTTTATAGTTCCCTAATCAGGAAAGTGCACTTTTTATCAGAATGTGAACTGCGTGGACATTGGCATGGTTGGTACATATCAGGTTCCAAACATGCCCCTAAAATCATCATACTGCTAAGTCTCCACTTTTGTGATACTGCTAAGATTGAGATGGAAGAGAAAGGCTGAGGCTGCAGTGGTTATTGGCATGACTCCTACTGGGTTAAAGCCAAAGTGTGTAAGGATGTGAGCATCAATTTCATCGGGCTGCTAATGGAGGTCATCATAAAGTGCTTGCTAATGGAAGCTGCTGGGAAAGTTCTCACCATGAAACAAATGCAGAGATGTCATTTGTCTAGGGAATCTGATTTATTACACAGAACACAGGCACTAATCTGAATAGAGAGGTTCCAATGGAAACGCATTTGCCATCTCACACAAGCTTTTATGAATATGTAATAAAATATTAGCATTAGCTGTGAGGTATTTTAACGATATACAAATTACCACTAGAAGACTTTCTGAGGGAATGAAGTGCCTTTCGATGTTTCACCTCTAAAATAGTGGTCATATCAAATTAAAAGAGACAACATCTTGAGATTAATACAAAAATATTAAAGGACTAAACAGTATTTATGCTGATTAAGATAATAATTATAATAATATATAAATCATATAAATGACAAATTAAAAATAAACAAATAAATAAACCAAAACAAACAAACAAACAAACAAACAAATAAATAAATAAATCCCAAAACAAAAAAGCTATAATAATTGGATTCAAAAGGAATAAAAGTTACATTACTAATATTCTCTAAAACACTATCCAGAGTTTAGATGTGATAAACTGTTTTCCAGGCTGACGCTACCATCCATTTTGTGCCCTGGGTTGTGCCCAATGTTCCTTTGGATCCACTGCAACCTTGACCAAATTTACATAAATAACTGACTGAATGAATAATTGAATGAATGGCCTCAGGCAGGCCAGCTGTTGACCTGTACTGTAAAGTTAATCCTTATACATAAACACACTCTAGATAGCTTCTTCATTTTATATTTCCAGTGCGGTAATAAGTCAAATTTGCAGTACATTGCATTAATCTTGTTACTTTAGGCACAGATCCACAGCTAGGCAAATGGATACAGTCGATCTCTTACCCATAATTCAAAGAGCTGTGCTCCTTCTGATGACACTTCTGTACACTGCTTTGAACCCACTGTTCACTGGTGCCTTGATGAATTTTAGTCACACCATTACTTCATATCCAGTTATGTATGTGATACTTATCTCAATTACGAAGCTAAAAAAACTGAGACATCCATAAATGTCACCTCTTCATCCCCCTGGCTGCTCATCAGTATCTGACCCTGTATTGTGAGCAGATTCATACAATGCAAAGGCTTACGTAAACATTTCTTAGACCATTAACAGAGTTTTTATGTAGCAGCCTGTATGCTGATTGTACCAGGGTGATTTCACTGACAATAGATGTATGCCGTCCATTAAATATTTAACATGTACAGGCAGATTTTATATGGCAGAAACCCATGGGGATTTACCCTGTGGGCTGTCATCCTAAAGATATGTATTGTGGTTCAGAATGTGTGCAATAGCACAGACTTATCCTGAGCCTTCAGAAAAATTTTTATGCTTAGACCTCCTGTCAGTGCACCTGTGCATCTGTCCCAATAACTTGCAAATGTTTTTTTTTTTTCACTTTAATAGTGGTACATATCCACCTGTCACTGTGTCACTGGAAGCTTTTAATATTTGTCTAAACGATGGTGCTAGCATTTTCTCAACTACAAATCTCTTCATCTCTTGCTGTGTCATTCACTATCCTGATGAAATTTGGCCTGCTTTTTTTCTGAATGCATTTTATACTTACACATTCCCTGATTAGATACTTTTACAGGACATCATCCAGTGTACTATGAAGCTAATGAAGGCAGGATGCAGGTGTGGATACTCAACATGTGTTTTATTAAGGCCAGGCCATAAATCATTGGCCAAGAGCCAAATAAGCAGAAGGCAACAAACTAGGGTGATCCATAATTCTAAGCCAAGTGTCAAAACACGGATATACTCTGACAAACTAATCACTGACCAAACACAGAACAGGTGATCACAACAGGGCAACATAATAATGTGAAAACAGGGCTGAAAACAGGGCTAGAACAGTAACATTTCCTTAAAGTTTTGAGTTAAGTTCTGTTGGTCCATGTGCATACAAAATTATTATAAATAAATCCCTATTCCAATTATCTATGAAGCCTGTATTCCAGCCAAATGAATGCTTCTATTTTTCTCAAATTAAGGTTGTAATCAAATTTGCATTTATAATACTGTTATGATACATTATGTATTCCTTCTACAGCTTTCTCAAAGTCCCTCGAATGTGTTGTGATAAAAAAAAAGCAAAATAAAGATAATTAAAAAGAAAAAAATCCCCCCGTAACAGTCTCAATATCAATCATTCAACCCATAAAAGATAATTAAGGGTGTACACTCTCTTTTTCCATGTAAAGTTACAAAAAGCCTTTTACAAATATTCTAACGTTCCTTATTAGATATTTACTAGAGTAGATGTTTTATACAGTAAGCGTTATTAAAATCACAATATTGGAGAGACTGTTTTAAAGCCGTATTCACTGAATTCACTGAACTATTGTATGTAGTTCAAGTAGAAGAAATCGGTTCAATGGAACGGACAGGTTTTATACAGAACTTTAGGCCAAACTATAAATCCTTCCAATGTAATTGTTATTAAGTCAGTAACTGCAATGTGTATGCAGGAAAAATAAGTAACCAGATTGCAGTAATATGTTACTTTGTATAACAGTAGAAGAAGAAGTTGCTTTCGGCTGCTCCCTGTTCGGGGTCGCCACAGCGTACCAACTGGTCCGCACAACAACTTGGCACAGGTTTTACGCCGGATGCCCTTCCTGCCGCAACCCTCCCATTTTTCCGGGCTTGGGACCGGCACTGCATCCAGTGGCTGGGGTTGAGGCATTGGCTGGGAATCGAACCCGGGCCTTCCGCATGAATCGAACTTTGGCTGGGAATCGAACTTTGTATAACAGTATCCCTGTTAAAGTGCTGCCATAACCATAAAAAATGTGCACACATTGTTTGATATCAGCCTGCCTTAGAACATTTATCATAACCATAATCATAGCCATCGACAGATGTTGCTGCTCATTTGTTCATGTCATCTGTGTGCTAAGTTATTAAAACCACACTTTGGGGACAAAAACATGTTGTGATGCTACTTGAACATTCTGAATAATTCTATAACACTCTTTAATTGGAGGCTAAAATGTGTTATGCAACTTTAATGGGAAATGCATGATGTTTCAGTACAACTCCCTTGATAACCAGCATAGTTTCACTGTTTTGCTTGGATGAGCTCATATCCTTAGATAAGTCTACAAGCAAAATACTTTTTAAAAATATAAAAATAATTATGTCCATATACAGTCCGATACAGTCCACTGTATTGCACTGAAATATGTGACCACAGACCAAACATAACAGTACAAAAGTGTCCCAAGTTAACAATCATGGGGTGAAAAAAAAAAACTTTTAGCCAGACCACAAAAACATTTGTTTTAATGAGCTTCACCATCCAACTGTTTGACTCATGAAACTATTTGCAGCCCAAATATGAGCGATCTTAGAGGGGAAGAGCCCACAGCTTGAGAGCCCTCATAGGAAGTCATTAGGAACCATCCAGGGACGGAGATGTCGAGTTCTGTTCTGCCCTGAAGCTTATACTGACTAATGATAATGGCCACATCAGGTCATGCTCCCTCTTTCCTGTACAAACACACGCAGATACGCACACACACACACACACACACACACACACACACACACACACACACATCTACACACCATCAAGCAGAAAACAGCTCTCAGGGCTGCACTAGGGCACCAATTTTTCTCATCCCCTCTTCATCTTTCATATTGGTCATGCACTGAGAACCATGAGACAAGAAATTCAATGCTACATTTCTGTTCTGCAGTAATTAAAGCAAGAATCTGACAAGCTTAAACAAATGAAGAGGGTGTTTTCATGAGATAACGAGAGTCAACAGTAAATATTGTTTGATTTGTAAAACTTGCAGAACATCAGCAGTTAGATGACACCTAAGAGTGTCTAGTTCAGCAATGAAGAACATGACTCCTGTGGTGAGGATCTTCTAATGAGTGCTATATCTGCTGTTTATGCATCTCTGGCATGTTCTTCAAACATTTTAAAGAACAGGAACTGTGGAAACGAGAACAAAGCAGAGCACTTTCTAACATCTTCCTGACAGCACTAATAAATGTTCCCGTCCAGAAAGCACATCCCACTTAAAACATGCAATGTTCTACGAAACAAGACTCAAACCCATCAGCAAGCACCTGTAGAGAAAATTAAGCCTAGGCAGCATAGCATGAAAAATACTATATACCATGATACAGCATATCACCTAAGTGACTTTTCATGTTTTTAGTTCTATATAATTAATGATGTATTTACTGATCAATTTCTGTAAAAAACAATTACATATTATATATGTATATATATATATTTGCTATTTTATTATCAGGTGTGTGTCAAAAAGAACATTTCCCATTTCTTGTTCCTTCCCAGGCAGTCAGAAAGTGTCAGGATTGTCACTGAATAAATATACTCCGAGGTGCAGTAATATTCGTCATTAATTATTCATACTGAGGTGATGTGATTTTTATAAGCTCTTCGTTATTAATCACAGTCCTGAGCACAAATGCCCACAGACACAAAACAGTGCTGTGCTTGTGCATGATGGGTAATCTGAATGCAACGACTCGTGATAATTCAACCTGGCTTATGTGGATTTGAGGTTTGCTGAAGCTTAAACAGACACTGAACAATACCCAGCATCCTCAAAATAAAATCATTTGATTTCAATGAACAATTGATACAATTTTATATATACATAAGTGAACATAATTGAACGTTTGACAAAGTGCTATATTTACATCCCGCAGCTACAGTATATTACGAGAAGCTTTGATACAGCTGAATACAAACCTTTCTTAGAGAACACTGAGACAAATGTGTAGGTAGATAATGCGGGTAGCCAGACATGTTCCTCCATAAATCACAGGAGTGGCATCTGTGACTAAATGAAATCCTTAATCGGTTAAGGCATCTCATGAGAATCAAGCAGTCCATCTAGATACAGTATACAGACCCCCCACTGACTCTTAAAGGGCAGTGCACTAACACAAACACTAAAAAAACAACAACTGATAATCTGTTCCAACATCTTATTACAAAACATACAATCAAACCAGAACTGCATTTCCAAGTAGCACCGATTACAGTTCTCTAAAGCTTAATTTTTGCTTTTCAGATCTGAATTAATTATTCAAGTTGCAATCTTATACTTCTGATTATCCATCTATCTATCTATTGTAAGAAACTACAGACTGCCCCAACCCAGATTCCACTCCACAGTACACATCTGAAAGAGCTCATTCCCAAAAAGGCTTACATATCATATAGAAATATGTTTAATTCAATTCAGTTTATCTGTATGGTATTTCTACAATGGCTTAAAGCAGCCTTACCAAACATTTAGAACACTTAATCCAATCAATTATTAGTATGGGAGCGGCAGCAAGACATCAAGGACCATCACTGAACAAAGGGTATACGCGACCATGATTACCATTCAGTATTGCCCGACCATTTGGGGGATCACATCTGTAACAATACCAAGCCAAGGTGTACGTGACCGCGATTACCATTAAGGACATCCGTCTAGGCGATAGTATCACCCAGCCATTTGGGGGATACTCAGTAATTTACATTTAAAGTGAAACTCATTTAAATTACACACGGGAAACACTGTATATAATGTCTGAGCAGGATTTGTTCTGTGTTCTTTTTGACTCCGATGAACCCAGAGTACTTTATGTATTTTGTCACTGCGATGATGGAATAAACTTCTTCTTCATTAAGATCTTCGACGCTCTTCGTTTTATTTTTCTTACACTATCTATCAGCTTCTATCTTGGCCAATGCCATGCATGCACAAACTCAAGAGATGCAAGGGCAGGATAGAGTTTATTAAAGAAACAGGTACGGAAATTAAAACCAAAAATAAAAAATCTGAAACAGGCAAGGGGCTGGGCAATGATAACTAGGGCAATGAAGAGTACAAAAGCAGAATATACCAATAAAATAAATAAGGCTAAACTCACTAATTTAAGAAACTCAACATCATCAGTTTTGTTCTGCATTCAAACCTAACCTGGATTCATCTGCTTCATGCTTTATATAAATATTAATGTAATGCTTTATATGCTTTTTTGGAGTGGAACAGTGGAACATTTCACATAAGCAAATGTTATAGTTTTGAGGTTTGTAGATAATGCTATCTGCTTATATTAACTTTAGATTTTCAGGTGATATTACATAAAGCTACTAGAAAAACAGCAGTGTTAAGGGGATTGCTTAATAGTTTATCAAGGCAATGCAGAAATACTAGCTCTTAGCATTACTACTATCAGATTTGATAGATGGCTCTTACATTAAAGGTCCTGTACATAAAATGCTAGGCAAAAGAAATTCCATGTGCGAAATACCAATCAATTTGGCGTAGCTCAGTCTGTCAATAGCTGCTGCTGAGGTCCTCCAATATAGTGTCTATATCTTGCATTATATATCTGATCCACAATTAATGTAACAATGGCCAGCTTTTTAAATCAAATTTGCCAAACAAATTTTGTTTCCATGGAAACATAAGTAAGTAAAACACTAGAGTCAGAAGAGAGTGGGAAACCTTAACTAAGTGACCCTGGATTCACAAAAAAAAGCAAAAGTAAATATTACACTTTCATGCTTCAAATTTTCCGTATGTCTGTACCCTAGAGCATCTGACTAATGTATTTTTAAATAGACCTTTAAAACAATATTAATGTGATATTCATGTTGAAATATAGTAGAACTGCTTTGTTAGAGCTAATGTTGTGATATGCTATCATTTAATTTTTAATTAATATCAAAAACAGTGAAAATATGTTAAGTCATGTGGACATTGTGACAGTATGGACATATAAATGTCCCACTGCTGGGACTTTAAGGTGCCTGTAGTTGCAGAAACTACAGGTATCATCATATAAGGATATTTGGAGGCATTCTCTTTGTGTGTGTATATGTCTTAAAAGATGTATTGATTTGTATTTTTGTCAGCAACTGTACATGACACTATATTTAAATCTGTTGTTCCATTGCAGTCAAACTAAGACATGTGCCTCCCTTTGTTTTCCACTTAAAAAAATCCTTTGGCTAAAAGGTTCAGCTGAACCCCAGACTGCATTTTGCAGGTGATCAGCAGGATGAAGACTTAGCTATGGCAGGGCAAAAGTTTAATTCATCTATAATAAGCAGAATTATGTATGAAGGGGAAAAGGGTGAGGCCTTTAGTCTGAAAAACACCATCCCAACTGTGAAGCATGGGAGTGGCAGCTTCATGCAGTGAGGGAGTTTTGTTGGGAAATACAGTAACGCACTTAGATCTATATATAGTTTCTCTTTCTAAGCATCTAAGTGTCTTTTAAAGGAAACACCACCACTGCATGATGTTGCCACTCCCTTGATTGTATAAGAAGTACTTGATTTTAAAGCCCAGCTAATTAGCATCAAACCAATTGATTTGACTCAACTATCACTGTCAATGATACTATATTTAGATTTGTTTTTCCACTGCAGTCAAACCATGTGCCTCCCTCAGTTTTCCACCTAAAAGGCTATACGTCTGAGCCTTCTGTATACTCAAATTACTATCATCAGCTTGCACTGATTTTTTTGTGTGCTGAAGAACAATACGGTTTAATGGCTGGCCTTCAGAGCACACTCTCTTTTCAATTTGGGTAGGGACGCAATCAGATGATCAGTCATTTTCTCTCTGAATCTTTAATGAAGCTTTGGAATTGAAATGTCAACACAAACACAGGGAACAGCAGCATCACACAGCATTTATTACAACAATAAGGCATCAGATAATTGTCAGCTCCATATTGATGAAATAAACATAAACATTAAAGTGTGAGTATTATTTGATCTCTTCATATCAATGTCAGGGTGACACACTGGCATCGTTCTGAGACACAGATGTGGCAAAAACACAAAAGCCTTCATATTACAGAATATTAAATACTAAATATTGTAGCTGAAGTGTGTGAGTGTAATGGTGTGTGCATTTTGGTGTCTGCTGTAATCTGTTGCTGTCAATACGTATCTCTTGATCTATACGTCTGTTATTCTTCAGCTTGGTCTTTCTTGACCTCATCTATTAAAAACACTAGGTAACACTAACAATAGGTCTCAATATTTAAGTTAAGAGTTCCTAACATGACAGAGACCTCAATGATCAGTGAGTATGATCAAAAACATATGCTTCATTTCTCATGTTCATTCCCCATAACGCTTTACTGTTGCACGGTTGATTGCATTAGAAAGGGCTGGTGTGTCGTGCGAGCAGGTCAGATCGATAAAGGACATGTAGCAGATGGGTTTTTATTTGAAGAAACTCTTGCATCTCAGCCTCACTGTGTGTCTGCAGAACCCGAGCTGACAGAATCACTGTGCTAATTTTTCTGCTCAGCTTAGTTGTGTCTGTTTATTTTAGGAACTGTGATCCATACACACATTCACCAATGGAAAGCTCTATAATCAGGTTTCACTGCTTCTCTCCTCACTGGATATTGTCTACTCCCTTTTGTTGGGAGTGCACAACCTCTGTTTTTCTGCAATTAGTGCCTTGGGAGGCTGAAAGACTCTTTAATGTTATAGCACTCAGCCATAAACGTGAGTAAGTACATCCTGATATCATTGTGCAAGAAACCATCCTAGCACATTTTCTATCAGCCCTAATCTCTGAAATTTGTCAAGATATCAAGATAAATGAAGCTAGAAAATTTCAATAATCTTTACAGTCCTATTTTTTATTTCAATTCAGATTAAAATGAATTGAATTAATTATTTCATACATATTTTTAAATAAAAATATTTAATACCTATTTTTATTTATTTATTTATTTATTTATTCATTCATTCATTGTCTGCCGCTTATCCGAACTACACTCGGGTCACGGGGAGCCTGTGCCTATCTCAGGCGTCATTGGGCATCAAGGCAGGATACACCCTGGACGGAGTGCCAACCCATCACAGGGCACACACACACTCTCATTCACTCACGCAATCACACACTACAGACAATTTAGGGATGCCAATCAACCTACAATGCATGTCTTTGGACTGGGGGAGGAAACCCCCGAGGCATGGGGAGAACATGCAAACTCCACACACACATGGCGGAGGCAGGAATCGAACCCCCAACCCTGGAGGTGTGAGGCAAACGTGCTAACCACTAAGCCACCATGCCCCCCCTTATTTATTTATTTATTTATTTATTTATTTATTTATTTATTTATTTATTTATTTATTTATTACAATTAAACTAATAGCCTAATAGAATAGCACAGAATACCCTTATTGTCAGTGACAATATTGACAATAAGAGTGTGTCAACCTCAGTGGCAAGTGCAAAAATCTAAGATAAATACAAGTAGCATATACAATCACCATTCACTTTAATAGAAACACCTGTACCCCTGCTCATTTATGCAGTCCAATCAGCCAATGATGTGACAACAGCACAAAGCATAAAATCATGCAGATACAGTTTCACTTAATGTTCACATCAAACATCCAAATGGGGGAAAAGTGTGATCTCTGTGATTGATTTTCAGCGTGGCATGGTTGTTGGTGCCAGATGGGCTGGCTTGAGTATTTAAGAAACTGCTGATCTCCTGGGATTTTCATTTCACAACAGTCTCTAGATGTTACACTAGAAGCATATGCATATACCCATGCATGCATAGACTTATAATCAAATACTCATAGTCACTTACACACTTAAGTTTACATTAGTGGATTGGCTTTGTTTACTGCACATGTATTTATTGTACTGGTCGCAAGCTGCTAATGAACTCTTGTCTTCCACCAGCTGGTAAGAAGAGCCAAATGGTGGTTTACAATGGCAATAAAGATTTTAATGCAGTCATTACCTACACTATTATTTTCATTACTCTCCCAAAAAAAATTGCAATTATCACACTAAAATCTTCTTCCAGCTGTAGAACCCTACAACAGAGAATCTATCTCAAAATACTGATATTAATATGGATTACAATCCAATAATTACATCCAAACTTCATAATTTCATAATCCCTCTTTCAGTTCTCTCATAAGCACAGTCAAAATCTCAGCCTGGGCCACAGTAGCACTGCTGTTCTGCTGAGCATGTGTGCAATATAGACTGCCATCATGCTCTCAACCTTCAAATCCGATCTCCCAGACAGATCCCTGTTTACCGCTTCAGGGGTAACGGAGCACGCAGGTGCATCAGGAGTGTGAGAGTGAATGTGTTTGTGCAGGCTGTTAACATCAGTGGCAGATTTTGTAGCTGTTGACAAGCTTTCTGAACCAAGAGGCTATGCCAGGAGTATTTACCATGTTTATTTCTCAGTAGTTCACTACACCTGTTATATAGATGATAACCTGACTACAGCAAAGAACATAACTGAACAAAATAAAACATATACAAACAAACATACACACAGCAATCTCTCTCATTCTTACTCTCTCATCCTTAAGAGCTGCCCCGTTTTAGATAGCTATGTACACATTACACCTTACAATTTAAAGTGAATTTTATTGCGGAATCCAATTTTAATTTACTAAGACGCTTTTACTGTCATTTAATATATATTTAATTTATCTGTTATTTCATTTCAATACTTATATCGACTTTTATTTACATAGATAATTACTTTTAACTTGGATTTCTAAATATGAAAAAAATCATACTGAAAAAGTATTGGGACACCTCAAATTAAATACGTAGAGTCAGCAATTAGGTTTTTGTGGTTTGTGATTAAATTATGGCCCATTCCTTTTACCAAATAATGTTTCATTCCCCAACAAATTTGAAGGTCTCTCTGATAAACTTGCAGTTTCAAAATCCTCTAATAAAATAAAATCAGGACATTTGATAAGGTCATGCAAGCACTATTAAATTTTTTTAATAGAAACCAGTTATTTTGACTGTGTATTTGAGTCATTATCTTTTTGAAAAATCCATCTTCCTCCCAGATTCAATTTCTTGGTCAATGAGATAAAATTCTTCTTTAATATCTCCCAGTATATCACTCCATTCATTTTCCTCTGGTGACATGTGATGCCCTAGGACTGTTTGCAGAGACGCAACCACATATGATAACGCTCCATCTCTGTATTTTTCAGTAGATATTCTATTCTTGGTATCACATGCACAGCGCTCTTTCTGATTTATGTAAATGCCTGCATGCAAATTTTAGACATGCATCTCTGTGCTTCTTCAGCAGAGAAGTTTTGCATGGGGTGTAGGAATGGAGATTGCTGTGCAGTTGATTGCTCATTGTTCTCTGTGTAACGATTCTTCCTGCTGCTTTCAAGTCATCCTGGAATTGTTTCCATGGCTATCGGCTTCTCTCTTACCCTCCTTGTCATTAGTTTGAGAGTCTTGTGAAATCTTCTGTAGGGATGATTGATTGTAGTTCTATGAAATTTCCAGCTGCATATTCAAACCAGTTGTTATAACAGGCATGTTTCTGGTCTTTGCTATGGCTCTGTAGCATTTAAGTATCCTTGATAACTTTATGAAGCTCCTCCACCTTTGCCATGATTGTTACTTGTTGTGTGAAGACCAGCTAATCACGACATCTTTCATGGGACACCTGGTGCAATTTATACAAGAACATTTCTGAAGCATTTATATCTAGATTCTTGTAACCTTTATGAGTAAACACTGAATACTTGTGTCTGAATACTTTTCCCTATCAAGTTTTTTTTAACATATCTTTGATTACTCTTATGAATAAACATAATAAGACATTGTGTGTGAATGTGAAATGGATTTATACACTGGAAGTATATTAAAATAAATCAAAACAAAAGTGTCCGAATATTTATTTCCACTCATGGTACCTGGGGAACTGGCAACTGTCAGGTAGTCCCTGAAGTAAGGTTAGTATTTTTGGCATGTTGTCTAGTCTGTGAGGTGCACACAATTCACAAAACCATTTCCACATAATTGCTCATGTACTAGCAGCTCTCAGGCTTCATCCTGGGGGGTCAAAAGCCACAGGCACAAATAACCTGGCTCAGGATGCCAAATCTTTTCCATTTAGGAGGAAACTGCAATGGTGTTTTGACCACTATCCAAATTAGCACTGGAAACTGAGGCCTTGCTGACTATCTCAGAGCCCCAAGTAGGACTCAGTGGCCTAGTTGCTGAAATCTGCGCAATGTGGATAGAATCAGTGGTTTCCACATTTTTCAGTTATTAATGACAGGCTGCACAGAGTGAACCGGGACACACAAATGGGAGAAATTGTGACCCAGTTGTTGGTCCCAAAAAACAGCAGAGAAGTGCTTTTCCACATGGCTCATTATAACCCCATGGCCAGGCAGACATGGCACATGGACAGATAAAAGAGTGCACTGGTTAATGGCCCATTTCTATTGGCCTAACCATTCATTGGTGATATATATATATAATCAGTGTATCTTGCAATAAATGCCAGCTGGTGAATCTGCTGGCTATCCAAAGCATTTCATTCCCTCTTTCCTTTTATCTCAATCTCCTTTAAAATAGAACTGGAATGGATATTGTCAAGCTATGAGATATTACTTTGTATCAGCACTCATGAACTATCTTATATGGTTTCCCAAAGAAGTCTGTATATGAACATGAAGAGCGTCACTGAGGCATGATCTTTCAAAAGAGACACCACTGATAAGGGCACATAATTTATGCCACATAAATTACGCAAACATTATGAATGGCATGAATTGCCACTCCAGACTGGTGGATTAGTAGAGTGCTTGAATCCTCGTAAAATATGATTTGTACAGAATGATAGCTTGAACCCATATTATAAGAATAAATGGGCAGAAGTCAGGGGGGTGTTGAAGAAATTAAAGCCAGTTAAAAGGATGATCCAACACCCAATTCTGTACATCCTGGGCCTGTGAAGCAAATCTTCACAATTTGGGACACTGTTTGCTCAGTGTCTCTAGAATGTTCCAAAAAGAGACAATTTGTACTAGGAGTTTATTCCACATCACTGGCTCAAGAAATATTCACCAAGTTGCAAGGACCGTGAGAGATGAGATGTGAACAGTACTCGGAGACCCATTTCTCACTATCCTAGAGAACAGAGGTTGCCATATCACTTCTTGAACATGAAAGAGGAGTGGGTCAGAAACAACTGGGGAAAAGGTTAGAGATGATAATTCTCTATTACCTCTAGTACCCATTGTTCTTGTGCCTAAGGTGAATGGGGCATGTTTCTGAATGGATTTCTGCCAGCTTCAAAATGTGATTCCTATCCACCGCCTCGTATTGAAGAGCTCCTGCATCAGGTAGAAACATCCCTTTTTTTTACTCAATTCTAGAGATTCTCTTATCCCCCCACACACACACTTTGTTACTCTATTTGCTTAATCACATTTTATCACACTTCCATTCAGGCTTTCAGGAGTCACTGTATATTTCATTGGAATTTGTGAAACAGCCCCACACTGCATATAACACAGCTTAATTGGATGACATCATAATCTACAGAAACAACTGGCGGCATCATATGCAGCATGTTTAGCCAGGCCTTAAGCTGAACTCACAACAAACTCAGGAAAATGTGCGATTTGATTGGTGGGGGTACTGGTCACTGATAAGATATCTGTAATTTTATCCAACCCATAACCCATGAGCAAAAACAAAGTGAGGTAGTTCCTCTGGGTGGTGGGTCATTATAACAAGTTTGTGCCTAATTATTCAAACCTCAGCATTGACATCCCAGTGACTTTTCTTGTCCATTTGGTTTGCAGATTGGCTTTTCAGACAGTGGGCTGGGGGCTTTTCTGTCATAGGTGGTGGACTAAGATCACCACCCAGTGCCCTTCCACCCTTTGTTTGACCACTTTGGTCAAAGAAACCACCTTGATGTTGTCCTAGGGAAAAGAATGATGGCTATATGACAGAGGTATTTATTGTACATTTATTGTAAATACTGTGTCTTCCCATGCATGTCTATATGCACACAAGACATTAATTCAGGCAATTTGCACTGCCCTGGTCCTGATTTTTAAGATGAGTGAAATAGAACATGTAGCGACATGATCCACTTTAGCAGGACTCAGACCTTTTGGATTTGGTTTGGATTACATATAACATGCATATATACAGATACACAACAGTGTTCTTAGGTTAGGGTGCACAATCAGCTCATTCAGAATCTGGCTTCTGGCTTGATATAACTTCTGCATATGAACAAACACTTTGGGCTGGATACTTGGTGTCCAGTCTAAATTAGGCATCTGGTTCTGCTTAGAATGCATTATGATTACATATCCATTGTTAGCCACTTTTAATATACAGCTTAAACTCTGCAGAAAACTTGAACTCTACAGCAGATGTTTATGATGCTCTATGCTAGATGTCATCCTATGTTAATCCCTTTCCTTTTCCAGCTATCTCTTCCAGCTAAAAGAGACATGAAGACGTGACTGCAGTGTTCCTGAGCCACTGGCCAGCAGCAGCAGTAAATTATTTATTCATTCTGTTTACATGCTCCCCCTTCTGCCAGGGGAACACCCAGCCCCAAGACCTGACATCCTGGCCGGTATTAAATTTCAGGTCACAGAGCGAGAGAGAGAAATCTCTCCTGTCACTCAACATGAGAAGCATTTAGCTCACAAAACTGCTATGGAGAGAGTAAAGTACCTCAGTTTCATTTTCAGTAAAAATTATTTTTTTTTAAATATTGCACTTGTGTATTATACTTTAGCTGCTGGGCCACAACATTTTGGCCCTGAACTCCAAAAAAAAAAAAAAAAATCATGTACTTCATGTGAGCAGAGAGAGCCGACAGCACGACCTGCTTCACATTACTCAGGACGGATTCATGACAACCGCTTGGTGATGGTGATGCTTTTCAATCAGCAACACTGAAGTGGAGGCAATTACAGCATGGCAATTACAATTATTGAATGAGCTCTCTCTCATCAGCAACTGAAACGAAAACCATCATCGCGATGAGTGTGCCGATAAAAATATTAATGCGCTTGCAGTGAAACAGCTTGTGGTGTCAAAGCCGACTGAGAAAGTACATATACAATACAAATACAAAACACATACAATCATGATCATCTCATGCACTCGATAATAAATAAAGTTAAATATTTATTGCAGACAGACTGAAACATCACTCTTACTGTGTTAATCACTGATGCATGACAATATAAAGCTTGATGGGTCAAATACAAACCAGGCCACAATTTATTGTGAACTGTGTCATTCATTCATTGTCTACCGCTTATCTGATATATTCTCAGGTCACAGGGAGCCTCAGATCTCAGGTGTCATCGGGCATCAAGGCAGGATACACCCTGGACGGAGTGCCAACCCATCGCAGGGTACACACACACAATCACACACTGTGGACCGGGGGAGAAAACCCCAGAGGCACGGGGATAACATGCAAACTCCACACACACACGGCAGAAGCAGGAATCGAAACCCCAACCCTGGAGGTGTGAGGCAAATGTGCTAACCACCAAGCCACCATGCCCCCTGAACTGTGTCAACCATAAGTAATTGTTTTTGTTATTTTGGTTCTGTATTTAAAGCATCACATTTAAAATTTAAGTAATGAGTACAAAGCTTTCAAGTCAGAGATGTAGTACTCAGGTCTCTCCAATCATGTTAACTATTAATACAGAAAACAATAGTCTAAAACTTGCATTTATGCAGCCTGCATCTGGCTTTTTTTCTTTGTATCTTTGTTTGTTTCTAAATGTTGATTTACATTTAAATTAAAAGCATGAACACCTTTAACACTAGGATTTTTCTGTCCATACTTTAGGCAACCTGTAGATATTACATACCTTTAGGGCATAGCCCTTTCATGTTATGACATGAAAACCAAAAGTAATAGGATTGGTCTAGTTTTCTTGGTTTTGTCTTGGCCGGCTTGTGTATTGTTCAATCATTAAAATCACAATGCACAAGAAATCCAAAATGGTTTAATACACCAATGAACCAAACATATATAATTGCATATAATATAGCAGAAAGTGAAAACAACTAAAGTGAAATGTACTCTCCTAAGATTGTTGGTGCTATTATTAATAAGCCACATTCATGCAAAAGCAGCGTCATAGGGATGCATTAAAATGTTCAGCCTTGAGTACCACTGGATGAATTTCATTATAGGATAATTGGCCTACAGCACAGAGCTCTAATGAAGTTAGGAAAAGAACTGAAAAATCATTGTTTCCAGAGAAACTAGAGCAATTAACATATCTACAGCATTTGCAAAAATGGGAAATTTATAAAGGTTTTAAATAAGGACAACATAACCAGGGGGCGCCATATAAGACTTCTACATACAGTATGGTGGGTTGCGCAATTTACGGAAACAAGGATTAGACTGTATCAAACAACAGCATGGCAGAAATAACATGCTTGTATACCCATGGCACCTACCATAACAGTATTGGTTATTCTATTTATGGCGTTTGTTTGTGCAGCCACCCATAGTAGGCTATTCAGGTCTATGTGCAGTGGCAGATGTGAGCAAAGGAGCATAGAGAGCTGGTGAGTGAAATGCTGCCAGAGGCCAGCCTAAACAGAGCATCACAACACCGCACAGGAGGAGTAGATAACACCATCACACTGTGAAAGAAAGCTCCCTGTCACTCTCACTCTCTTTCTCGCTCTTATGCGTGTGTGTGTGTGTGTGTGTGTGTGTTTGTCTGCTTATATGTGTGAGCGTAAGAGGCAGAAAAGAAGAAATCTAACAAGGCGAGAATAGCAAGACAAAGAAAGTCACTGGGCAAGTTAATTAAAGTTAATAAGAGAAAGAGAGAGAGAGAGAGAGAGAGAGAGAGAGAGAGAAAGTAAGTGAGAGCAGGGAAAGTGTGAAAGAACACTAAGTGAGACGTTAACAGCTCTACACCTGACCCATGGAAGTTAACACCTGCACATTTCTGTCTCTAATCATCTTTTCTGGCACAGACTCATTTCTGATTCTGACTACAGATTCGATTAACAAATCCACTCTTCTGTGGATCAAATCAAGGAAATTTCTAAAATTAAATAAGGTTTTCCTTTAAAGGGTTTAAAATGTCTTCATCTTGAGCGGTTAAGATCATTTTTTTGTATATACAGTACTGTGCAAAAACTTTTTTATACAATTTTTGTCTTGATGTTTATTTTATGACTTCTGCATTACTGGGTCAGTAAAGAGTAAAATGAATGTTTATAATTTCAAAGAGCAAGATACCAAGACAATACCAAGAGGAATTCTACCAAGAAAGCTTGTAATATAATTGACATGCTTCAAACCGAGCTTTTTAAATCGTAGCTAGCAGCTTGCTTGCCAACATAAAGATGGGATAGCTTTACATTAAATTATAGCTTAGCTTACAGTTATCATCCTAAATTATTTCATTAATAGATTATCTCCACCACTTACCACGGCTTCTTCTTTTCCTCTTCATCTTGTTTTGTCCTTATTTTCTGGCTTCCACACAGGTAAATTCTCTTCATTTTGAAAAGCATGACAAAATTAATTTGTCACATTTGTCAGAATTAATTCCTGCAGGCTAGCAAGATAGTGCCCTCTTTAGAAGAGGTTCTTGGTGTAGCATTGAACATTAGCTACTGGAGGTTTTGGGGTTGGTCTGCAATTTTGGATTTTACATAGTTTTGGCCTTCAGGGGGCCCTCTCAAAACTCAGCACACTAAAGAATTGTCTGCTTCATCTGTCCAGATTTCTGTGGTGTCTTTACGCTTTCTTTCTGGATAGTTTTGAGTCTTGTTTTCCCTTGCTGGCATTACTAGTCTGTATTAGAAATCATTCTCTACATTATCCCTATTAGCTTCCACTGTGTATTTTTTTCTCTGTGTTCAGTATGTGGCATCATTGTCCCTGCTGAGTTTGTTCTGTTGCATTGTCTCATCTGAGAATTCTACATCACCCACCATCTACAGTATATAACTGCTGGGCCTGTGGAGACATGCCACTATCATGGATGCATGGTCCTTCCTTGCTGTACCATGTGCTGTTCATTTCTGAGTATGCTTAGCTATCATCTACAGCTCTAAGGTTGGGGTAGGTTTTCCATCTACACAACAGACCCTTTGTTTTTTCTCACTTGAGTCAGATGACCTTCAAAGTAATTTACATCAACCACCAGATCCTGCTTTCTTCTTCTTATTCTTCATAACATCAGAAGAATGTAGTCTTTTCTGACTTCAGAATCTACTGAAGTGTTTATACAATATACTGGAACTTTATGCCATCTCCTATCCCTTTGTCTGCAAAATCTCCTCTGCAGAGAATGCAGAATACTTCTTCCTGTCTGGTTCATAACCTCTCAGCGCTCTCCAATGTGACTTCCCCCCCACACACACACACACTGAGTTCACTCCATTGGCTTCCTTCTAGGTTCCCGTCTTTGCATTCGAGGTATCAAAAGACGCCACATTATTTATGCACTCATGCATGCGAATTCAGGTCTTCAAACTCAGGGCAACTGACATGTCCTCCTCTGAGGTCTAAACATGACTGCAATGCAGGATTGTTGCTTTAGTGTCCTGGCTTCTCACTGGTGGGTTGAGCGTCTACCTCCATTCCGAATGGCTCTTTTTTGCAGAGATCTAAAGACCTTCCTCTTCCAGTATCTAGGATAACATTTCCACAGTTTCAGGTAGAGCTTAAGTGTGACTATATCTTTGTAGTGCCAAGATGTGTAAATTGGATGGCCATGCATCCAAACAGTACTTTTAAAACTTGTTTAAAATGTGCTTCATGAATAAATCATACTTACAATCCACATGCAATTAAATAGTAACTTTTTTTTGCTATTGTAACAGATTAATTTCTGAGTTGAAGTTAAGGCAATGGGGTGTTGCATTGTCAGGGACCCACCCATGGGTGCGTGATTACCAGGGACAGGCCTATGACGAGTTTGGCATGCCGTGCACTGCTCACACCATGTCTTAATGTCCTTAAACATAGACGGCCAGTGGCAAAAATGCCTCGCTCGGTCCGGAGAAAAATGAGCAGCAGTTGGGGTCCTGTGAAGCCGCAAAAGTACAAAACTCATTCACGTTCACATTGCGCGTTCTCATTCACTCATCCGCGTGCCCATTCCCTTGCCTATGGCAAGCCCCAAAGGACAGAATGGCTTACACACACATACATGCAACGCCCCATTGCCTTAACTTCAACTCAGAAATTAATCTGTTACACTATATTTGCTCTGTAATCAGACTTTCAGAAAGGTTTCAATGACAGTGATGTGGTCAATTTATCTTCAATGATTCTGTGAATGATATATGATAATATGATCTATAGAGTAATAGATATGTCAAGATATAAAGAGCTCAGATGTCTAATGAAAGCACAGAATGTTCCTTTTTGCCCACTTTTTGTATGGAGCATGATGGGTAATCGGTCTTCTGGTCATGCAGGACAGTAATTTAATATGGAATGTTTAAGACTGTCATTAGATTTTGATGGGAATAAAAAATAATGCACTGGCAAAGTGTTCCAGTTTTAAGCTATTTTTAAACAGAATGCAGATAGAAGGGTGGAAACAACACAAGCCCTTAAGCAAAGTGGGTATTTTCCACTATTTTTATGATTTTCACTGTATAATCTGGCTGTTAAAACTTAGTGGAATAGCCCAGAGCATCTTCTTTTAAATTAAAGTCATTCCTCTCTATCTAATCATTCCGATTAACGCTGACTGGTTCTGTCTGTTTCCAGTGCTTTAGGTTAAGTTTGATCAGAACACAGAAATGAATCAAACACACCTCCATTGCCTTTAGTGGCTGGGTGAAGAACCAAATAAAGTGTATTGTATTAGATGTATTAGGTATCAGTGGGGAGACAACCAAGTACAGAAACAACAATTCAATTTTATCCAGCCTTCAAGAAATTAATCAGCCCAGACAGGGACTCGGATCCATACCTGCACAAAGGAGAAAAATGATCTGTCTAGGCAGATATATGTCAGGAAGTGCTGAAGTTATTCTGGCAGTTTATGGTGGCTTACGCACATCACCCATTTTAAATATAAGGAAATAGCTCTGAGTCTACACTGTAACTAAATGGGTCATTACATTTTATCACCTCATCGATCCTACATCTCCATTTTTCAATTTCCAGTTGAGTCGCATGATCTAAAACCTGCTAAGATGTGACCTAGTTTTTTGGGCTTTTGAAGCAAAATCCAAATTCTCATCCAAAAGTATTCATAAAGTTCATTGCAAACGCATCAAGTAAAAGTCTGATTTGACTCACGCACACGAGGACAGCAGTCAAATCAATCAAGACTCAAATGTTCCTTTTCAGCATAATGAAATCCTCAAGGGCTTCAAGTGGCCCTGTTTTGACAGATTTCACTAATCCCCCTTAATTAATCAGTTAGCTGCCTAATAACTCAAGGCATTCTGCAGCATAAGCTATGCATGTGAAAAGAATGCAGTATAGCCGAAACAGACAGTTAGACATGCTCGGAGGGATATCGGAGGATAAATCATGAATGTTTTCCATGCAACAATGTAAATTATCTTTAGTAAGGACACAGCAGACATCTATGGCCGTATGGCTCATTTTTAGTAAGCGGGTTCATCTTTTCTGGACTAAGATCACAGCAGTTATTTAGGTTAGACCAATCTTTATGTGCTACTTGAAAAGTACTGTAATGTGTTGCATGCTTCAAGTTATTTTTAATGGTTCAGCAATGTGCTCAATGTCTGAAGATTCTGCCAAGGCTATATTTAAGGAAGATGTGTGAAGCAATGTGTAAAAAAAAAAAAAAAAAAAAAAAAAAAAAATGCAAGCTGCGTGACAAGTTATAATTAAACCATTCGTCTTGTAGAAGTGAAGGAGGAAGACATCCCATGATGGGCAACTCCAAAGAGTGCACGTGTGTGTGAAACAAATGCGTCGGGTGATGGATGTAGGAGTTTAGGCTACTCACCGTCCTCTTTCTCGTCGAAGACCGGTCTCTTAGAGGAGCTATTCGCGCCCATCCTCTTCTTCCACTTGGCCCAGTGAAACATTGAGGCTCAGATGGCATTCCTCGCCCGGTGCGGAACTAAACAGCGCTTTGGTGCCGCTACAGTCCGAGCTCGAGCATCTCTCCTCCACCAGCGGAAAGATCGCCCTGCTAGCGAGTTTGTGATGAGATGAACTGAAAGAAAGAAAGAAAGCAAGACGGAAAGAGCGAGCAGAATGGAAGTGAAGTGTGGTGCTCGACGTGTTGGGTTGCTTTTCTCTGTGTGATGATCTCTGAAGCGCTTCTCCTCTCAGCGCCACTCAGCCCCTCCTCTGCTGCTCCAGCCACTTTAACCTATTACAATCCCACTTCCGCCACTGGAACAAAGGAAAACAGTCATTCTCGTTATTTCACACACGAGCTCATCATTTCGTAAAACTTTCTTATTTTCTTTATTAAAGTCCAATTTTGTTATGTTTAAAACATTGAATCCTTTTTTTTTTCTACAATGGGCGTCCCTGTGGTTATTATCCAGACCAGTGATTCTCTACAGATTCCCAGTGGTCCAGTAAGCACAGTTAGATTACCAACAAATCACAATACTGAATAAATGAATGAATATAATGAATTATAAGAAAATCGCAGTAACAGTTCTCACAGAAAAGATCTTTGAGTACATTTAATTCAGGTTTATACAGCACCAAGGATTTTTCTCCTAACTATAAATGTCACTTGCTTTACACAGTCATTTCACACAAATTTTAGTTATAAACCACTATTACTATTACATCAGAAGTGCTTTAAACTCTCTAATTATAAATTCATCCTGATACTGGTTCACTAAATCATGCACTAAGAATTCCATGTAGTATGAAAAGCTAACAGACTAATTAAAATTTGATCGAAACATTATAAGTATTACTTTACAGTCACAAACACCTCTATTGAGTCCAACCAGTAGTTGCACATCAATGAGTAAATGCATTCACATCTGCCTTTATAAAGCCCAAAAGATCTATGTTTGTTAACTAAGTTGTGTGCACATACACATCCATATGCTTGACTGAGAAGCACAAAAAGCAATTTGTCTAACACTTTTAACACTGGTCATTGTCACAAAGCTGCTGAACAGATGTATAAACGTTTCTAATATCATTTTTTTATTCTTAATGAACAAACAAGAGGCTATGGTGGCAAGAAAAATCTCCACTGGATGATATGAAGAAAAAATGAGAGGAATCAGACTCAACAGGTAATCTATCCTCATCTGGGTGACACTGAATAGTGGGATGATCAATCATTTCCCTTCTATAACTGTATACTTTATAGTCGAAAGTGCAATTGCATAACCAGGGAGATACACTGATCAGGCATAACATTATGACCACCTGCCTAATATTGTATTGGTCCCCTTTTTGCTGCCAAAACAGCCCTGACCCATCGAGGCATGGACTCTACTAGATCCCTGAAGGCGTGCTGTGGTATCTGGTTGCGAGGTGGGGATACTTCCAGCACTTAAAGGACTTCCAGGACTTAAAGGATACTTTTTATAGATACTGACCACTGCAGACCAGGAACACCCCACATGAGCTGCAGTTTTGGAGATGCTCTGATCCTGGCCATCACAATTTGGCCCAAACTTGGCTAAATTCTTACGCTTGCCCATTTTTACGGCTCCTAAAACATCAACTTTGAGGACAAAATGTTCACTTGCTGCCTAATATATCCCACCCACTAACAGGTGCCATGATGATGAGATAGTCAGTGTTATTCACTTCACTTGTCACTGCTCATAATGTTATGCCTGGTAAAAAGTGCTTATGAGTCAGTTATTGAACATAAACATCAGAGATACTGTATATTATAATATAAAAGCCTTAGGCCTTAAAGCTGACACAGAACAAGAAATATTGAAAACAAGGCATCCATATTATTCAAAATAAAATCAGTTTAAAGTTTATATGTGAGCATGTATGCAAATCAAGCTCAAAAACCAACCACTACTTTAGTATATCATTTTTTTTTTTAATTTTGTGAGTAATAATAGAAAAATTTAACCCAATAAATTAAGTATAATATACACTTTAGTTTTTATCAACATATTTTCATGAATTAATTTAATGTGTTTAAGTAATTCTAATAATTTTCATTGCTGTGTAAAAACCACAGATTTGTTTTTGTCATATTTACTGAAACACTGAATATTTTTCCACATATCAAAAGAAGTACACACAAAGGTAAGTCAGAGTAACACTTTATTTTAAAGAACACAAATTCTGGGTTAATTACAGTCTTGTTCTTTATTTAGTAAACCCCAGATTAGACACTTGTCAACGGTTCGTTCACTATGAATAAGAATTTGTTCATCAACACATGTATTGTTTCAAAACTGGTGAACTTTTATGTGTAGGACACTCGAGTTCAGCCATGCCAAACATAGCAAAGCATGTCTTTATGGACCTCATTTTATGCATTGTCATTGTCAGGTTTGGGCATCTTAGTTTCAATGAAGGGAAATCTAAATGATACACCATACAAGGACATTGAAGACAATTGCATGCTTCAAAATTTGTGCAGACCGAGAACACCCCACAAGAGCTGTAGTTTTGGAGATTCTCTGATCCAGTGGTCTAGCCATCACAATTTGACCCTTCATCAAACTTGCTCAAATCCTTACGCTTGCCCATTTTTCCTGCTTCTAACACATCAACTTTGAGCACAAAATTTTCGCTTGCTGCCTAATATATCCCACCCACTAACGGGTGCCATGATGAAATAATCAGTGTTATTCACTTCACCTGTCACTGCTCATAATGTTATGCCTTATCGGTGTACATAATATGTAATGTAAAGGTAACTATGGGTTATTTGGGTGGAAAGTTGGCTCTAATTAACAAATATGATAAGCTCCCTGATTACATCAACATAGCCAAAAAACAATTATTTATTCGTGGTTAAGCTATTTATTTAATACTCCATTGAAACATATTGTTAATGGTTCTCGTGTGCATTCGTGTAACGGACGTCGTGAAAACGCAAAACACTGGACTGAACTTTTCTGTCGTCTTCCGCACGCCGTAGATTTTGTTTCATTTTCTTGACATGTTACCATAGCAACACTTTACAACATCCCAGGAAAAGCGCGTTATGAAAAGGAACGCATGGGAAAACTGCAAAGCTTTTTAGCTTCTTAAGGTTTGCTTGGTGACTATAAATTCCCATAAGCGCTTTGTTAGAATCGGTAGAAGAATAGAACTTTATTATGTAGCATAGTGGCACAAGTTGCTAGGCTAATTAGTTAGCTAGGTTAACGTGTACACAAAAGTCCAATTGCATAAAGTGACTGGCTAAATAACTATAATCCACACCGCTGCAAAGTTGTGTCATAATCAGCGCAGGCATGGAAAGTTAGCACATTATATAATGATAGATAATGACAGCTATGGAAGAGGACCTGTGTGATCTCCACTTGAGTCTTGACTGCGGTGAGAATGCGCTAAAATCCCCGAGCCGAGGCTCTGCGCGTCGAGGCGATGATTCTTCAGAGCATCAAATGAATCATGACTCATCCGACATCTTTTATCTAAGCAGACAGAAGCTGAAGGTCATTCCAGACTATGTGCGCAAGTACACTTCACTCAAGGTACACAAGGACACAGCACTGTGTTCTGAATTACACTGATTTAATTAGGAGTATGTTTATCATGCTTACATATCATTGCTGCAAAGGGTCTTTACTTGGGTTTACACAATTAGATTCACACACCTATAATCAGTCTATTGGGCAGGGGTGTCAAACATACACTATACTGCCAAAAGTTTTGGGGCACCCCTCCAAATCATTGAATTCAGGTGTTGTTTTTCAGGGGTTGGGCTCGGCCCCTTATTTCCAGTGAAAAGAACTCTTAATGCTTCAGCATACCAAGACATGTTGGATAATTTCATCTTCAAAACTTTTGCCAATATAGTGTACTACCTGCAGACCAGGGTCACTAGGCAAATTAATAAAAATCCTTTCGTGGAGTATAATTGAATAGAAAGTTTAGAAGAAAAAAAAAGCAGAGCTGGAGGAATAACTCAGATGCTGACACTATTGATACAGAAGTCACAAAGACCGCAAGTTATTCGTTTTTTTTTTCCTGTTACAAATGATATAATCAATAACAGTAAAGTATTTTTTGTGTCTTCCATTTTCTTTAATGAAATGACTGTAGTTGAGTTGATATGGACCCAAACTTGATGCTCCACATTAGCTCGAATCCATCAGCATGCCATCTGAGCTCGTGCTTCAGACGCATGCGAGAAATCCAACATTTTGTACAAGAATATGTTGCAACAGCATCTTGAAGAATAAATATTAAAAATAATGAACAATTAATGTTTTTGTTAATTGTAAAGCTTTGTATTTCTTTCCATTAAAAAATGGATGTCTGATAGGTGCTAAACAGTACGTTCACAAACTATAACTCTTTGTGCATGCAGCATATAAATCCTGGTAAATGAACACATTTAATAGGAGATAATAAAGTGTTATTGATCTAGTAAGATGATTTTCTTAACATTGGCTTAAAAGATGTAACGTGGCCATTACCGAAAGTGCTTTTGCCACCCCTGCTAGAGAGCTAAGTGAACTTACCATGGTTTTCTTTCTTTTTCACTTCCTTTCAAGAATTTGTATCTTGAAGGAAATGAGTTGTCCAGTCTCCCAGACAATCTGTTCAGCCGTCTGCCACATTTGCTTTGGCTAGACCTGAGAAATAACCAGCTCATTTGTCTTCCTGCTGATATCGGTCAGCACAGGTACAGCAAAAAACATTTTGTACACACCATTTATCATAAATGATTTAGTCCTGCTTGGAGAAAATTTGAAATTGTTTATTCTATTGTCACCTTAACAACTCATATAACTCAGTCCTCATATTGTTCCACGATCTCTTCAGATGCTTGAAAACGTTGCTGCTGGAGGGGAACCTGATTACAGAACTTCCAGTAGAGTTAGGTATGTTCTAAGATCACACGTAATCATGACTTTTCTTCATTAAAGTAATCTCTTTTTTTTTTACAGTAGTGTACCAAATGATTACAGTTGCATTCTATTATTATTAGATTATAAATGGCTGCCCTGGAGTTCATGGAGCTATTGATTTTTTTTTTTTCATTTTTAAAAGGCTTATGATTGTGAAATGAAACTCACAGCCACAACAGGACATTACATAGAATTTAGAATTCATGGCAAACTAATAATCAGCCAGAAAAAAATGAACAGCTTACTCATTGTGAGAAAGTTGGTGCAAAGGTCTAATTCCACTTTTTATCATGTCCAACTCCCTTTAAACCTTCACTGACAGGAAACATCATCTACAAAATGGTCATCCTTCACAAGAGCAGCACTCATCATATAAAAGCTTTTTCCTAAATAAGTTGTCAAATAACATTTAGACTGGTCCTGAGATGGTTTGGAATTCAATTGCTCCTTCAACTCCTTCCTTGCTGTCTTTTCCTGGCAGGTAATACGATCACACTACGAGCTCTGAGCCTGAGGAACTGTCCCATCTCGTTCCCGCCGCAGGAAGTGCTGCAGCAGGGTCTCGCACACATCCTGCAGTTCCTGCGTCGCACAGCCATGGCTCAGCGGCCCCTCAGCGTGCACAGCACGCACACAGGTCTGTACGCCAGCCAAATCAATGCAAGCATTTCCCTACCTGTATGTTTGTGTGTTTGTTTGTGTGTGCATGCATATGTTTATGTATATAAATGTGTGTGTGTTGTGTGTGTGGGTAATCGCTCACCATCTGTGGCTTTGCATAAAAAGGATGGCCTGCTTCAAAAATAGCTTCCTGCCCTGGTTCTGCTTCAGCAGTGTGACTTCTGTTCCCTTGGAGACGACGCGTGTGGCTCAACTGCCTCATGGCACGGCGCAACCCTGTAATATTTTTAGCTGGATGAAAATGATGGATAACCTCTGGCACTGCCCTGCATCTGCCTCAGGGGCTGCACATGCTAAATACATTTGTAAACTATGTTACAAAGAAAACATGTTGAAATCAGTTTGCTTTCAAAATTGCTTGTTTGCCCAGAAATATGTGATGCTGTTACACTGTAATTGCAATTGATTTACAGCTTCCTGCAGCTTGATATCATCTTTTTATATTGTATTACCGAATGTCATCTTGCTCATTTGTTTACTGTAATGAATTACTAATAGAGTTACGGTACAATAGATCACCTTTCACTTCACATTTCAGCTACAGCAAACAGGTTAATGCTCTCCTGTGACCTTAGAGGTCATGATATGCCCATACTCACTTTGTGGATGTATGCATTTGCTTATAAAAAAAACTCACTCCTGCTGGTCCCCAGCTTTAGACGTGCCAGCTGTGGAGAAGCTGCCGCTGTCCGAGATTCTCCAGTCTAGCCTGGATCTGTCTGAGGTGGATGACAACGAGGTCCAACGCTTCAAGGAGCTCAGGCAGCAAATGATCCAGATGGACAGAGCAGATCTCGGGCACATTACGCCGGTCAATTCACTGCAGCACCACCTACGAGCAGCAGAGGGAGACAGATCTCACCAAACTCATCCTCCATCCATCAAAAGGTATACAAATGGCCTTTGATTTCATAGATGAGAATAACAGAGTGGAAAGTAAATCCCTATACTGAATGATGATAAAGTAAATCTGAAAAATATTTGATGGCTACATCACAGGGATCAAGAGTTAACAAGAGGAATGTTCTCAGAGCTTCCTCCATGTGATGTGCAGAACTGGAAGAGATCGGAGGAAAGAAGATTGGCTGCCATGAGGGAGTTAAAAGAAAAACAAGCTTCACTAGAACAAAAAAGGAAGTAAGTGTGCTTCTTTCATTTTAAAGGAGCAGTTTGTCATACTCATCCTAGAGAGCCTCTAAGAGTCTATAAGATGACTTGAGATAGCAATGAAAACTCTTCTTTATACTTCCCCTCAACTGACCCAAGACACTGTCTGTGACTTTTAAGGAAAACAAGCAGAACCAAGCATATTTATTTCATCTGAGAGCAGAGCAGAAGAAAAACAAATTAGAATTTGAAACAAAGAAGCAATTATATGGCAATCAACCTTTATCTACAGTATGTTTAATAGCATGTGATTATTACCGGTATCCAAAGAAAGTTATTACAAAATGAATAAGTCCATAAAGCAGTTAAAGGAGTAAGTTACACAACAAAGTTTTCATATCGAATTCAAGTTTGTGTACTGAATCTTAAGTAGAATCGATTCCTGCTGCAGATACAGTGATGTTCCTGAGAAATGAGAGCTGGTTTCAGTCCAGTGATGACTTAAGCCCAAGCCCTTGATGTATCTCATTTTGGCACACAGAGAGCTTTTAGCTAATAACATCAGTTCATCTGATCTTACATGATAAATCCATAGCAGGTTTAGAAAAACAGAACTATATGAAAAATAAATTTGATTAAGCAGAACAAAGACAGACCTTAAAATGATATCGTTTTCTTAAGTTGGGGATTATTAAACAAAAGATAGATAGATAGATAGATAGATAGATAGATAGATAGATAGATAGATAGATAGATAGATAGATAGATAGATAGATAGATAGATAGATAGAGATCAAATTTAAATGCTTTTAAAATATGAAACAAATAGGTATTTTTAAATAATTAAAAAGATCTTTTCTTATAGCTATATAAATAACTTCTCACCTCTCTGGGGTATGTGTGTGTCTTAGAAATGAGGAGCTTTTGCAGGAGTGGAGAAACCAGGCCAAGATCATGCAGGAGAGGAAAATACTGGAACACAAGCAGGACCAGAGTGAGAGACACTGGAAACAAGAGGTAGAACATTATTTTCTCGTATCATATTTTAAATTACAGAAGAACAATAAATAGGTAGATGACCTCTCCTACAGCCCACACTCAATGTTTAGCTAACAATGAAGATGCTTTTTTTTTTTAATTACAGTGTTCTAAATCTGCAATGCTCTTTTCTTTTTTTTAATTTTCCCTGCAAAGATTCTGTAAAAGATAATGTCGCAGTAGTTGTCCTCATAGCTCATTCCCAGATAGTAGGAGAGTCAGCTAGCAGGGTTTAGAGTCAGTTTTCCTCCTTATTCACAGGAAACTGAAACTATGACAAATGAATGAAATCAAACTGCTGCTTGTTTGTGCAGTGTCTGAAGAATGCTGCTGATGCCTCCAGTAATCCAAACACTAGCGATGCTCTGAATAACGACTCACTCAGCAAAGCCCAGAACACTCAACAGACATCATTAAGAACACGCAAGGAGACAGAGGAGGCCAGGTACTAAGGACATATTTCATATGCTAGTGTGTGATAGAGTAGACCATCGTACCTGTGCTTTGCATAGTGTATGCTAAATACCAGAAAGAATGTGTTTTATGGCAATGGGACTTTGCACTATTGCATATTTGGACAATATTATTTTAATTCCAAAGTTGAATAACAGTGAAAAACTTGCTGCTTGAAGGAATTTTGGCAAAAATATTTAGCAAACAGGTAATTTTCAAAGAGTTCTAGCAGTTATTCAAATCACAAAACTCAGCATCATATCAGGATGAATCAGATGATAGTAGACCTATTATTACTATTAAGTCACAAATGAAAAAAAGGAATTTGTGCATTCCCGGTTAATTCTACTATACACTACATTGACAAAAGTTTCCGGGACACCCCTCAAAAACATTGAATTCAGGTGTTCCAATCACTTCCGTGGCCACAGATCTATAAAATCAAGTACCTATGCATGCAGACTGCTTCTACAAACATTTGTGAGAGAATGGGTCGTTCTCAGGAGCTCAGTGAATTCAAGCGTGGTACCATGATAGGTTGCCACCTGTGCAATAAATTCATTTGTGAAATTTCCTTACTACTAAATATTCTACGGTCAATGGTATTATAACAAAGTGGAAGCACTTGGGAACAACAGCAACTCAGAAGTCACCAACGTTCTGAAGAGCTGCAAAGGGCAGGCCAACTCCATATTAAACCCTATGGATTAAGAATGGGATGTCATTAAAGTTCATTAAAGGCAGAACTTTTGGAAAAATAGTATGCATGTTCACAATACATAATGTAATATCTATGGCCCCACAGCCACTGAGACTACGCTGTATCTTGCTGAAAAATAATGATGATCAAGAAATCTTCTCAGAACAGATTGCATGGTGTCGGGATGCATTTTCACAAATCGGACTTTCTAGGAGAAACTTTAATTAGACATGATTTCTAGTGTCTAACACAACAGTTTCCATTTTCTCTCTAACAGTTAAACTTGGTCCTCACTGGGCTAACCATGGAGAGCAAACGATTTACAATACCGACCTCTAGTGGTCATGATTGTCACAGGCAGACACATTTGGATTGATTAATCCTGTTGGCTCTTTTAATTTAGTCTGCTTTAGAGCTTAAATGAACTTGAAACGAACTCACTGAAACGAACCTATTCAAGTAATGAAGAGAACCATTTCACTAAATTAGCTGACCCGAGTGAGATTAATTCCGCCGCTCCAAGTAGAGCAGTCAGTGAAGTGTGTGTTCATTTGTATTTTTGTCTGTTGTGTGTGCCCTAAGGGAAGCAAGGGACCGGGAGCTTGAGCAACGCATCAGAACTCATGTTCAGATGATGCAGCAGAGACGCAGAAGACCCCGAGGCTCACCTGCGGAGGAGGCGAAGGCAGCAGCTCAAGAGATGCAGGAGGTGAAGAACTGATCTAAGTTTTATTGTTAATGCAAACATAGGCAGACAGAGGGGGAGACAGACAACACAGATAATGGCCGTCATTTATCAAAGTTGTGTAGAAAAGCGCAGATGTGAGTACACAGCATTGTGTATGAACAAATGTGTGCTTAATTCATTAAACTGTTTGTAGCATCGCCTTGAGTGTAAATCAGATGGCTGCGATAAAAACTCTATTTTCAGAAAACTAAAATTAAAAAAATAAATAATAATAAATAAAATAAAACAAAAGTGTAGAAAATATAGAAAAAAATATCCAATAGATTTGATTTTTGCAATCCTTTGTGTTACTGAACATGACAGTATAGTCATTTTCATACAAAAATTAATAGACAAATGTTGACTTTTCTTTAATGAAAACATTAAAATATAACATAACACAATTTATCAGATCAGTAATCTGTTTCTACATCAGTGCTTCATAGTGCTTTAAGTACACAACTGCACCTATTACTCAATTAATGGTTTAATAATGGGCTGAATAACACGTATTAAATGAGGTAATTGCACACACTAAAACCTATAAAATTTGTTTTAGTATGGACAATTGTAGAGTTTAACCATTACAAAAGACACAGTCACTTTTATAAGTACATGTTTGTGGTGGGTGTGCACATGCGAGTACAGTATACATACACCGATCAGGCATAACATTATGAGCAGTGACAGGTGAAGTGAATAACACTGATGATCTCCTCATCATGGCACCTGTTAGCGGGTGAGATATATTAGGCAGCAAGTGAACATTTTATCCTCAAAGTTGATGTTAGAAGCAGGAAAAATGGGTAAGCGTAAGGATTTGAGCGAGTTTGACAAGGGCCAAATTGTGATGGCTAGACCACTGGATCAGAGCATCTCCAAAACTGCAGCTCTTGTGGGGTGTTCCCGGTCTGCAGTGGTCAGTATCTATCAAAAGTGGTCCAAGGAAAGAACAGTGGTGAACCGGTGACAGGGTCATGGGCAGCCAAGGCTCATTGATGCACGTGGGGAGCGAAGGCTGGCCCGTGTGGTCCAATTCAACAAACAAGCTACTGTTGCTCAAATTGCTGATGAAGCTAATGCTGGTTCTGATAGAAAGGTGTCAGAATACACAGTGCATCACAGTTTGGTAGCAAAAGGGGGACCAACACAATATTAGCCAGGTGGTCATAATGTTATGCCTGGTGGGTGTATACATACATCTATTTTCACATGGAAAATAAGCATTGTTATATGGTGTGGTAGGTGAGAAGATTGAACTGATTGATATCACCTACCACCAAGGGAGTTTCTCTCAGACTGGCAAACTAAACTCTAACTGTCCATTTGCAGTGAAAACTAACTCCATATTTGCATTCTGGGTGTTTATTTTTGCATTTTGAAATGTAAGCATGTAAAGTGAAAAGGAAAAGAAACGACTGAAATGAAACTGACTTCTTTTTCAAGGTAAAACAGCTGCAGATGGAGCTTGCAGAAAGGAGACGGGTGAAAGATCTGGAGTATCGCTTGAGTGCCTTCACTGGGGAGGTTTCTTATGATAAATAACTTGACTCAACTCACATTTTATGATAAATAACCTGCTAGCACCTGTACAACCTGCAGTATTACAGGCCATCAGTGTAATGTGTGGAAGTGGGGGTGCGCTGCTTACTTCATTACTGATAAAGATGGTGAGTTTGACCATACGGTGGCGCGTTTTTCATTTGTGTTCGTTGTCGCCTTCAATCAGTGCTTCAGGAGTCAGCCATTTTATGCTTAGGGCCTACTGGATTGATGTTGGAAAAAAGAACATATAAAGTGTGTGATCAGATCAATCATTTTAACTGCATTTAGACGAGGCCGAATATGTCATAGACTTTAATATTAACGAGGATTTGTACTGTATCCAGACATTAGATGCCTGCAATGTAATCAATGTGATTTAATCATACAATAAATCAAATTAATCACTATGTATAGGTCCAAATTAAAATCAACAGCTTTGGATTAACAGAAATCTTCTGCTTATTTTATCACCTACGTGTCTGTATATGTTATGAGCAAATAACTAGTGCTATTGATTAGTGTTCAAAACTACTGCATGTCGTTGACGGGAAGGAGAACGCTGGCAAAGCCGTTCTTAAATGCACGGAGATCTCTGGAGTGTTAACATCTTCCCAAAACGTGGAAAGCTGGATGAGAAGGAAACGCGAGTTGAAGCGGAGGATCGCGCTCTAACGGATTCCTCTCTCGCCTCTTTGTGATGTCACGGCTGGCCGCGCGGCTGTAATTGCGCCGGTGGGTTGATGGCGTCATTCCGTGGCCCTGTGTAGCCTCCCGTGCTCGCTAGCAGAAGGAGCGAGGATCTGAGGCCGACGCGCGCGGCTCCGGCGCCGTGGAACGAGCTGCGCCAAGCCGGACACTTCACGCAGGAAACATGGAGGCCGCGGCCGAGGAGCTGCGGGCCGGCTCCCGGATTCCGGTCACTATCGAACAGATAGTGAATGACACACTGGTGGTGACGCTCACTTACCGAGATAGGAGCTACACCGGGATTTTGCTCGATTGCAACAAAAAGTAAGTGTGTTTTATTATTCTTATTCTTATTTTTGCATTAAACGCGCTAAGGCCATAAGCTAAGCTAACTTGGCTAACTATGCAAACGCTATCCATCAAGAAGAGGCCAGGCAAAGACAAGCAGGCCCCCTATTTATTCAAAGCCAAAGATGGATTAGCACAGCAAAATCTGTTATTCCATGCAGACTTCACTTCTTACATATAAATGCACTAACATAATTTTACCCCAAAATTCCAAGCGTTTTGTCAGATTAAAATGATCCATTCAGTAAGATTACCTGCCAGCTAAGGTTAGCCACTTAGCCCCTGTAAAATATGTGTAGCTTACAATCATATAATGCTGCGTTCATATAATGTGCATTGTTTACACGGTGTGGTCGTGAACACGCTGTCGGCTTCATGTATATCAACAGATATTTGTTTTTATTCCTGCTTATTGTCCAGTGTAGGATAATCTCTCATTGTTGTAGCTTGTGGCTGCTAGCTGAAATTGTTCTCATTCAATTGATGTAGAATAAAAACCCAGGTTTATTATGTTTTATCCAGGTGTTTTATATGTGGCGTTGCTCAGCTTCTATTCGTTAGGTTCATATCTTGGCGTTTTAATCGACTTTTCATAAGGAACTTGTCCATAGTCACATGTGAAGCAGATTGCCTTGGGTGTGTGTTACCCTTTCTTATTATCAGGCTGTTACCTACAGCTGTATATCTGACACATTTCCATACATAATAGATATTGTGAGCAAAGCAATAAAGCTACTTTGCTTGTATGTTTAGTGGTTCAATAGAGTACAGAAGTTGAACCTGCTGGAAAGGCCATCTTTCTTCAAGACAAAGACAGGTGGGGTGTCACTGACCAAACCAATGCTACTGACCTTTATTGAACTTGTAGCATATATTTCTAGTTAAATTATACCTGTAACATTTATTACTAAGTAGGACGTATGTTATAGGATGGATAGTGTGAACTTATTTTAATTGGTTTTTTTTTTTGGTTTTTTTTAGAGATGCATTATGTGTTGTTTATGTCCTGTGTCTGAATGTTAGTTATGGTGCAACACGTCTTTAGTGAGGTTCTTCTGAGGCTGTAAGTTGAATCACTGTGTTTTATATATGCAGGTTGGTGATGTGGCACTTTACAAAACACAATATATTCCCTATGTTCTGTTTCATTGAGTTGCTAAATCAGATGAGCCACATTACTTTACTCTAAATGTCTTTATTTTTATATTTTAGCAAAACAGACCTATTTAATACGCAAACTGGACGAAATCATGATTAAACGTTCAGTGTATCAGTGACTGATTGGTTTTAATAAGGAGCTAAAATCTGATGGTACTCGATGCACAAAAGTGTATAATGATCTTAAGAGATCACAAGATCACTATCATATTTCTGTCACCCAACCCAATTTGAGCTGTGTGCTGGGAAATCTGTGGATATTTTGTTGTCCTAGTCATTCCCAAGAAACTGTTTTACATCTGTTTTGTGTTAATTCGCTTATTCATTATCACTGTGATTCAGATCACATTGTTTTCCCCTTTTAATGATAAAGTTAATGACCTTTAGAAATGTATTATGACTCTTAAAATATTTTGATTTAGTCTAGATTTATTAAGTCTAGATCCCCCACCCCCCCACAGTAACCATTGTGTTCAATCTCAAAACCACACCATTCAATGTTTTGTTTTGTATTTTTTATTTATTTATTTTTAAAGATCAGCTGTAATCCATCTCGCTATCTACCTAATCTGGCTTGATCTAGTCTTTGTTCTGGTGTTGCTTCATTTCTATGTGGCTGTAATATGTTATTGGTAATAAGATTTTATGATACAAAAACCTTCCCTCATTTCCTCGTTCTCCATTGTTAAATAATTCGTCATTTCCTGTATTTTTTTGATTGCTGTCGTATCAGCAGTACAAGTTTGAATCATAGTGATGCTGAGTCACTGCTGCTCAGAACCTCTTATTCTCTACATGGCCAGGACAATTTGTTCAGCTTTCCTACCTCGGTCAGGCTATTCTAACCTTTTCCAAATAATCTCTTTGTTCATTTGGTGTTTCATTAATATTAGGATGGGGTAGGCACAGAAGATATCACAAATGTCAAGTCATTAAAAAACAGATATTCTGCAGTGTTATAAAAAAAATATATTGTGGCCTACATTTTTGTATAGGCCTGCAATAACTGTAACATGGCTTTTTTTTCTTCTTCTAAAGACATGCCTGACAGGTATTTCTTTTATCCGAGGTCTCAATGGACTACATGAGGGGAGGGGAGCCTTTTCTAATAGGGATTAATTAATAATCACCACACAATCAAGTATCAGGCAGGATGTGAAAACAACTAAATCTCCAGGCTCTCCCTTGTTGCATCCCTGGTGGCTGATGGGACTGTTTTTGTTCAGTGAGTGTGGAGGGGGGCTGTTGTGAGGCAGGCCTGTTGGCCTCTTTGTTTGCTGTCTCTGACAGAGTCGAGCCATTGAGTGTACTGTCTTGACTACAGACACTCTTCACTGATTGTGACAAAATGGTCCGAGTTCCTACCCTATACACGTCAGTGCTGTGCTTCACAAAGAGGACGTGTGAATTTATTTTTGGACTGAACTGCAGCGCAAACCTGAGGTCAGACTTCTGTTCAAGAAAGACAATGGCCCAGTGTTTCATAGTTCAATTTGATTTACTGTAGTCCTCTAAAAGGCACTTAGATGACTATCTAACCGTTAGTATAAGTACACTGCATTTTATAATTAGGTTTTAAGATAGAATATTTGAAACAGTTCTCACAGTGCAGATGTACATAATAGTTTTTACCTGCCTTGCTGACAGATTGTAACCACCTTGTAAGCTTTTAATCTTGTGCAGTGTTATCAAGATCAAATTTGCAAGCGCTTTACCTGGAATTTCAGTTCTAGGGACTACTGGTAACACTGCATGTTGTGACACGGTTTGTCAGAGTAGGAAATTGCTGCTGCTAAACAATGAGATTTCCAACTTGAAAAGTACTATTAATTATCCTATTGGAGCTAGTTCAAATCAAGAACAAGTTTAGCAAGTGTCTTTGCATTTCGCTATGTGCTTATTTAAAAAGATCTTTTTTAAATCAGTTTAATGAGTGGTTGTATGCCAAGAGCCTGTGAGTTCTTCATATTGCTTTTAGAGCCTGTTCAGTGCCCTTATAGGCTTTCTCTTTTGTTCCATCTAGGACTGGGTTGTTCTGCCTGCCAGATGTTGTAGGAAAGTCAGAAGAGCCTCTTATATCCATACAAGAATCTGACGTGATGAATGAGGAGCCATGCTCCAAACCAGCCATTCAGTCAGCCCAGCGACCAAAGGATGAAAACACAGAGCCTGACAAGCCGCCTGCCGTCCCCTTACCCATCCCAGTAGAGCCAGGCCAGCCTACCTACCCCCCTTATTTTGAGGGTGCTCCTTTTCCTCAGCCCATGTGGGTAAGGCACACATACAGTCAATGGGTTCCACAACCTCCACCCCGACCAATCAAAAGAAAGAAGCGACGATCTCGAGAGCCTGGCCGTATGACCATGAGCACCATTAGACTTCGACCTAGACAGGTGCTATGTGAGAAGTGCAAGAACACAGTCACCAGCGACGAGGACAGTAAAGATGGATCAACTGTGGCCAAGCCCTCCAGGAAGGAGAATGCACCACAAGGGGAGGAACTTGCCAAGGAAGCCCCACCTAAAGGACTCAGGAAGGAAGACGGAGATGCCACAAGGGAAACCAAGAGGCGAGATGAGGCGCCATGCTATGAAAGCAAGCGCTGTCGAAAAGAGAGAAAGGAAGATGAGAAGTTCCCAGGAGGCGATGTAGTGCCTCACAGTCCAGTGATAAAGATCTCGTATAGCACTCCACAAGGGAAAGGGGAAGTAATGAAAATCCCATCCAGAGTTCATGGTTCTGTGAAGCCTTTCTGCCCCAAGCAGCTGATGCAGAATGGTCTCGGGGAACATGACAACAGTCGTGAGCCCAGAAAAGAGACGCGATCTGCTATAGAGTCCATTCGGACTGGCCTTACTGTGTCTATACCCAAACTCAAACTCCCAAAGCTGACTGATCAGGACATCCCTTCTCCCAAAATCCGTTTAAAGTCCCGTGGGGATGGTGTGGAGCGTGTGTCAATGTATGAGGCAGAAATTGTAGGGGAAGCAAGGCGCAGGAGTCCCCGGATTCCTGGCTCGGGGCTGGCTCGACCTGAGGATTCTGGGGACAAAAATGCCCTGGAACTGTGGTCAGGTGAAGAAACTGAGCGGCACGGTGATCTCACACTCTTAATCAACTTTGGGAAGCGCAAGGCAGATTCGTCCAGCCTTTCAGTGTGTAGCAGCGACAGCCTGGACGAGTCCAAGTCGTTCAGCTCGGACGGGACGTCACCGGAGTTGTGCGAGCTGGCGCCCGGCGAGCATGTTATAGGTGTATCATCCTCTGTGTCAACGACATCATCAGCATCACGGGCTGAGGGTAGAACCGTGCCACCGCTGACTGTGAGGTTACACACACGCAGCATGAGCAAGTGCATAACAGAGGAGGGCCACGCAGTAACCGTTGGTGATGTGGTGTGGGGTAAGATACATGGCTTCCCCTGGTGGCCAGCCAGAATCTTGAGCATTAGCGGCACTCGGCGAGAGGAGGATGAGGCAGATGCACCATGGCCTGAAGCCAAAGTGGCCTGGTTTGGCTCCCCTACAACCTCTCAGCTTTCTGTGGCTAAACTTTCACCCTTCCGTGAGTTCTTCAGGCTGCGGTTCAACCGCAAGAAAAAGGGCATGTACCGGCGAGCCATCATTGAGGCGGCAAAGGCAGTGGGTCACATGAGCTCTGAGATCACCTCTCTACTGTCACACTGCGAGACATAGGTGAGGCATAATCTATACTGTTCTGTTTTCTAATAATAATTTAAAATGTTTAGATATTCATTTGCAGTGCCCTTGTCCTTGTCATCCAAAGTCGGTGTTCTCGCAAGTCAAGTTCTCTGTGCAACATCCTGTTAGTTTTTCTGAAGACTTTTGTGGCAAATGACATCAGTTGCAGGATGGTGTAGTGTGGCTCACCATGCAGCAGCAAAGGCTACACAAATCTGACCCTTATGTGAATGATTCTGATGAGCATTTAGTGTTGTGTTAATTGGAGCCATGTTGACTACGACTTTTGAGAAGCTAAACATTACAAATTGTAAGTTATATGAAGCGTGTTAGGCTGTTTAACGTTAGATTGGTTGCTTGCTAGTGAGCTAGGTTGTCTGCTTGTAATTTAATGAAATTTATTGTCATCACACACACTTACACACACACACAGGTATGTAATATAACAAAATGTAATTTCGTTAGCTTTAGACAAGTGTTGGTGCAAATAAATAAGACAGAGAACATGAAGTGCATAACAACCACAGACAAGGAAAAGGAAAGTGTTGGTGCAGTGTGCAGATCTAGTCAAATTACTAGAATTTGGCGTTGTTCGGTATATAAAATGCTGAATTGATGTATTACTAAAAATTGAAATGGCTGTGCTAAATGTAGCAGTGCAGTATTTCTGTTCAGCAGCCAATAGCTAGACAAGTGGACAGCTGAAGCTCTAAAACATTCCCCTGCACCACACTTAATTCTACAAATACTAGACAAATTCTACCATAGTCATGGTTCATGTGGTTCAATATGCCTTAATGATTTTATGTAACATAGCAAAACCTACAGGTGCATCTCAATAAATTAGAATATCATAGAAAAGTTAATTTATTTCAGTAATTCAACTCAGATTGTGAAACTCATGTATTAAATAAATTCACTGCACACAGACTGAAGTAGTTTAAGTCTTTGGTTCTTTTAATTGTGATGATTTTGGCTCACATTTAACAAAAACCCACCAATTCACTATCTCAACAAATTAGAATATGGTGACATGCCAATCAGCTAATCAACTAAAAATACCTGCAAAGGTTTCCTGAGCCTTCAAAATGGTCTCTCAGTTTGGTTCACTAGGCTACACAATCATGGGGAAGACTGCTGATCTGACAGTTGTCCAGAAGACAATCATTGACACCCTTCACAAGGAGGGTAAGCCACAAACATTCATTGCCAAAGAAGCTGGCTGTTCACAGAGTGCTGTATCCAAGCATGTTAACAGGAAGTTGAGTGGAAGGAAAAAGTGTGGAAGAAAAAGATGCACAACCAACCGAGAGAACCGCAGCCTTATGAGGATTGTCAAGCAAAATCGATTCAAGAATTTGAGTGAACTTCACAAGGAATGGATGGCTACAGTTGTCGTATTTCTCTTGTTAAGCCACTCCTGAACTACAGACAACGTCAGAGGCGTCTTACCTGGGCTTAAGTAGAAGAAGAACTGGACTGTTGCCCAGTGGTCCAAAGTCCTCTTTTCAGATGAGAGCAAAAACCAAGGTCCTAGAGTCTGGAGGAAGGGTGGAGAAGCTCATAGCCCAAGTTGCTTGAAGTCCAGTGTTAAGTTTCCACAGTCTGTGATGATTTGGGGTGCAATGTCATCTGCTGGTGTTGGTCCATTGTGTTTTTTGAAAACCAAAGTCACTGCACCCGTTTACCAAGAAATTTTGGAGCACTTCACGCTTCCTTCTGCTGACCACCTTTTTGAAGATGCTGATTTCATTTTCCAGCAGGATTTGGCACCTACCCACACTGCCAAAAGTTGGTTAAATGACCATGGTGTTGGTGTGCTTGACTGGCCAGCAAACTCACCAGACCTGAACCTCATAGAGAATGAGAAACAAGAGATCAAAAAATGCAGATGAGCTGAAGGCCACTGTCAAAGAAACCTGGGCTTCCATACCACCTCAGCAGTGCCACAAACTGATCACATCCATGCCATGCTGAATTGAGGCAGTAATTAAAGCAAAAGGAGCCCCTACCAAGTATTGAGTACATGTACAGTAAATTAACATACTTTCCAGAAGGCCAACAATTCACTAAAAATGTTTTTTTATTGGTCTTATGAAGTATTCTAATTTATTGAGATAGTGAATTGGTGGGTTTTTGTTAAATGTGAGGCAAAATCATCACAATTAAAAGAACCAAAGACTTAAACTACTTCATTCTGTGTGCTTTGGATTTATTTAATACACGAGTTTCACAATTTGAGTTGAATTACTGAAATAAATGAACTTTTCCACGACATTCTAATTTATTGAGATGCACCTGTATTTAAACATAGCAACTGCAGTGCAGTAACAGAATCTGCAATGTGCATTATTTGTTGTCCTGTAACATTATTATGGTGTACGTTTTCCAGCACAGCATTCGCATTCCATGCAGGTGCCATACAACGTGTCCTAGAAATCTTACTCCACTCTTAAATTTTCAGTTCATAGGTCTGATCTATTCCTGGTGTAATGTCACTGTATAAGGTTATGCAATTTCCATGTGGCCAAGTAGTGGAGAGTTGTGTTTGATCTCCAGATAGGCCTGTAAGATTGTGTGCAATATGGCATTGTCCTTTTGTGGCCCTCCGGCTATTGCAGGCAGACAATAATATCTCGTGTGGATTTTGCGGGATGTGAGCTGCTGAGGGAATAAAAGATTTGGGTGTAGCCTGGCATATGTAATTGTAATGCATGTCCTGTACATGTTACATCATTACAGCAGTAAAAAAATTCCAGAAGTTGATTGCAGGTCAACTTTAGCTGCAAGTAACTAGCATTAATTACCCATTAACAAGGTCAAGAATGCTTGCAAAATTTATGTTTGGACTGTAAATAAGCCTAAGTTTTTTGTTTTTTTTTTCCTTTTTTGTAACTGTACTCATTATAAAATTGAAATACAATTACATATGAGTTAAGCATGCATGTATTCAAAATAGTTTGACTTTCTTAATTTAAACTACCCTTGAAATGTTTGTTTTGTGAATGAAAACTTTGAATTCCTTCGTCTGTTTGGCATGCATGGACAAGTGAAGCTAAGATGCATCAGTAATGATGATCTTTTGTTCTTCTGCTCTGAAGTCGGCTATTATGGTTCAAAATAGAAAAAGGAAACAAATATTACGATACAGGGTAGCCTAACGCACTCTGAGGATAGTGCTCTCTGTTCTCGCAGAAGATCATGATTTGCTAGGTATGTTTTTTGTGATTGAGTGGGGAGAGAAAGGTGGCTGCAGCATTGAAATCATGCTTTATGACCGGTTTTTCATTTACACCACATCATAATACCTTTCTAAAGTGTGTCAGTGCATGAACTTGATGATAACGTTAATTTCCAGCAACAGCCCTTTCGGATTATTTGTGTTTTTGTTCTTAGTGAAATAGCAGCCTTATTTACAGGTTTAGGAAATGCTTTTATTGAAATAAATAGATTCATAAAAATCATTTTATATATCTTAATTCATTTACATTTTTTAAGAGTTTCTTCTAAGACTGTGACTTAGAGACAACTTTTAGCCTAAGGATTTTTTTTTTAATGAACACTGACCCTGATCCTGCTAATGTTAAATATTAACTCAGTGACTGACTCTTCGTCTCCAGCCAGTTCATTTGGATACCATGCATGTTTTGTCTGAAACAAGGGGACCATGAGCGGGAAGATTTGGGGGAAGTTTTTGTTAAGCTGTCTAGTCAGATGATATCATTGGGTCCACTTTTGTTTTTTTTCACCAAAATTCAGAATGTGCTGATGTGGTGATTTTCTCGCCTGATTCAAAGTGGGAAAGCTGGACTAGTATGTGAAATGGAGCAAAGCTACAATAAACATTGTTATTGGCCAGAATTGCTAACCATATTTGGTATGGTTTTAGAAGCTAAAATGATCTGTGTTATAATGGGAAAAGATATTCATCAGCAATACAAACATAAATATCCACTATTCTTAAACAATGTCTTAGCTGTAATATGATTTTATTAACTGAGAAATTGAGAATACTTCTAATTACCATTTATCTTTTTTGTAACCGCTGATCCTCATAACCCCAAACAATCAATATACATATAAGTGTTTTTATTGACTGATCTGATGCATGTTTGGTGTTTCAGGAGTGAAAGAGGGGAAGGCTGGACTCTGGCTGGATTCAGGACCCCGTGCTCCCCTCCTGTTCATTCCCAACCAGGACGGAGTGCATTTGCTACCGATCTCATGAGTGAAGGTGCTTTTTTTTCCCACCTGCCTGGAATGAGAAATCAGCCAACATGCAGAGCAGTTGAGGGAGCAAGCAGGCAGAAACATCTGGGAAACACAAGAGAACTTTTCCTCTCCATCTGTTTTTCTACCCTATCAATTTGTTCAGGACATCTGTTTTAGTATAATGAGTAGCTCAACACTAAGTCCGAATGTATTTATTGCCGGTGAAGCACAGGAGATCTTGCTACAGTCTCATACGATCGATCCCACCGCTGCTGTTTTCTGTCGGTGAAGATCTCCTGCCTGCCAGCAGAGTTACTATAGCTAATGAATCCATCATGGATACCATCAGGCAGCCTGCTCTAGTGACATTCACCTAGTCCACTTAAGCAGGAAAGGACAGACATTCATATGATGGTAAATAACATGGCTTACTCTAAGGTCTCTTTACTTTTTCTTTCAAAACTGAAAATGTGAAACACTTTTTTGTATTCTCTGCATCTAGAGATCGTTGTGTAGGTCTTAAAACATGCAGTATGTCGTCATTGATTAGATCTATTTTCACCAGAGGGCCGAATTTCTTCAAACGGCCTGTCCCTTTGAGAAAGTGTAACTTTTCTCTCTTTTTTTTTTTTCCTCGTTTATCTTTCATTTTTATTGTTGTTTTGATGCTCTTGGTCTGCGGGCCTTGGGAAACTGTCATGACTTGTTTGCGAATCACAGAGTTTCGTATGTACTTGCTTTAATTATTTAATGTGTCATGTAAAGAAAAGCACTTTATCTGTACCTTCAGTGGCCTGCTGGACACTCGTACAACGAACACTAATTTAGAGTTTTACGGCTATGAACGGTGGACACGCTCTCAGCAGCCCTCTGGTTCAAACTATCACACCCAGCGCCTGGAAAGTGACTTATTTTCTATCAGCTTTGGACATGGATGAGAAAACAAGACGCTTTCAGGAACTAGTTGTGTACACTGTATTATTGCGGTTAGTCCTTTTTGTCAATCTGCATTTGTTTTCCTTCTCACCACCATCTCCCTCTAAATGAAAATTTCCACTGGAGAAATGGACAGAAGTGTAAACTCCTATGCATCACATCTTTATTAAAGCTTTAAAAAAAAACCATAAACCTGCTGTTATGGTACTATGAATCCCATACATGTGTGCTCTGAGCACCAAGCAGATTGTTCTTATACTGCAGGTTTGTTGACTTGTTTCTCCTTCAGGTGGAAGAGAAAAGGGTCTTTCTAGTCAGCAGTTGACCTTTTAGGGCCTTGAGAATTTAAAGAGCCACTTCAGTGAGGGAGCAAGCATGGAAACCAGGGAGGAAAGGAGGTGGGGGAAGGGAGCCAAACCCGAGCAGAGGTATATTTAAAGCTCACTGCTAAGCGCAAAGCGTCTCACCACTGCATTTCAATGGTAGGTTCTTATACTTTTTATGGATCTCTCTTTTTTTTTTTTTTTTTCTTTTTTTTTTTTTTCTTTTTTTTTTCCCTTTGTTCCTTCTTGAAAAGGTTTTTGAAGGTGGACAGTCGTGCGAGTGCTGATGTAAAGACACTCGATCACTGTCCTCAGATCAGTGGAATTTTTTTACATGGTGTACATAAAATAAAATATACAAACAATGCTCTTGCTTGCTGGCTTGTTCTTTTCCAGATTGAAAAGCAAAGTTTATATTATCTCAACTGGCAACCTGTTTGATGTACAATTCTGGGATTTCATCCTCCCTTGGTAAAATCTTGTGGAAGAACATTTCATAACGTGGGCTGTTGCACACTTCTCCAATACGTGGTTAAATCTCACGTCTGAGTGCCAAGTCTGTTCAGAGAGATTCAGTGCTTTGTCTCAATCTGCGTAATCCATGCTAAGTTGTATGGCTAAGTGGTGTACTGACAAAGTACTTTGTTTGTTCATATACGATGTGGGAAGTACTCACAACTGTTACAGTTTCTTCAATATTACAGGAATTCTAAAATTGTATTGTGCACATGACTGACTCACAGTTACTGAATATTAGGTGAAGGTGAAAAACCCCTCGGTTTCACTGTGGTGCAGGTCTGAGGCCAATAGCAATAGCTCACTACCTCTAGCTGAATACATTGTAAAGAACACTTTGATCACTTGTGTATTTAGTCAGTGTATTTCCTTAAAAAGCTTTAGTGTTAGTTCACTAGCTAAAAGACAAAAAAAAATACTACACACTGGGTCAAGCAGATTCCTTGTATGACTTTTTTTTGCCTAATATAACAACCCTTTAGTCACTAGTTAAAACTGAGTAGTGATACAATATTCACACTGAGGGGGGAAAAATGGCTGACAACCATTCGCTAACTTCTGACCAGATTAGAGGGCAAGTTAATGACTAATCGTTTAGCAAGAAAATTAATTAATCACAAGGAGTCTCTTTTACCCTTCTGTACTATTTACTTTATTTACTCTTTCAAACTTTTACTTGTTTGCTCCTCTGATAGGCTACCAGCTTCTACCTCTCACGCTTACTGACTTATTTTGTTCTTAAAGTAGCTGCATGAATAACTGGCATGACAGAAAATTCAATCCAATTCCAACAAGACAGCCTTGAAACAACTCTACCTGAATTACTATTACAAGAAACTTAGATTGACTCTCAGCAACTTTCTTTCTTTATTTACATTTTTAACAAAGAAATCCTATTGAACTAATGTTCTGGCTCTAATTAGACTCTGTTAGACATGATGTTATTTTAGCACGAGTTTCTTGGCATTTATATCTTCGCCCAAGCCATAGCACTACATTGTACAGCTACGACAGACTTCATAGCTCTCCCTAAACTGTTGTTGAATAGCTGTACTGTTTCTGTTTTGTAGTATGTGTATATGATTTATCTAGTTTCTCCTTAAGAAGGCTAAAAAATGGCCAGGCTTAAAATAGTGTCCTTTGCCTTGATCTCTTGAGGGACCTTAAACATCGTGTTGCATGGCTTTTTTTGGGCAAATCTGGCCGTAATATAATTCAGTACATGAGCCTGAAATAAATCTCGCATACTGAAGGAGAGGGAAAGCAAAAGCATTGCAACCTAATGGTGGATATTACTTGGTGCTTCTTGCATTAGATGTAATTTAACAAACAGTCCAGTCTGGTAAATGACAAAATTATTGGCGCCATGCAGTGTAACTCAACAGTTTAATAGCGTCTCTTGCTGGTTACATTATCGTCCAATAAGAGCTGCAAGCACGCAGGTTTCAAAGAAAAAAAGCTAAAATACTATCGTTTTTTCCAACTCCTGCGTTTTGACATCTACATTAAACCTGCTGAACCAGTTTGCTGAAGAAAGATTTGCCCTGGCTTATTTGCAAAAATTCTTCATGAGCGGTTGGTACAAGTGGTGGCAAGTATTCAGAGTTGTAAGTGAGCTCTTCTCCCAAGCCTTCGATTACATCGCCACAAACTCTTCATAGTGATACTTGGAAATTCCAGAGCCTCCAGGATTGGCAACTGTCAGCAATGCTGGTTTCAGAAGCATCAGCATTGAGATTCGCTTTCCTCCCCTGAGCAAGGATAAGAGAAACCTGACACTATGAGCTTTGGGACAGCTATGATCCCCATCTCCCTGTCAAGGCCCTGGGCCATCTGCCATATCGGCAAGGGAGGAAGTACTGATTAAATAAAGCTTAATATTCCTTTCCCAAGTCTGTTCTCTTTCTCCCACAGGTGCTGGTCTGCTTCCTGTGGGCACACCTTCCTTTTGCTGATGCGTAAACACACACCGCTAGACACACAGCCGCTCAGAACCATTGCATACTTCCTGCCACCGGCACTGGCACAGAGCCGTGTATGTGTGTGTGTGTATACCACAAGTTAAGCCCAAGTTTAAAGCTAGGCCACATACACATGGAGACAGCCTAAGCGGCACCGTGTACACAATCCTTTCCTGCTCCCTACAGATTTCCGGCATGAATTGAAGTTCTACTTCACCATGACTGATTTCCACTACACTGATCTCAAAGGCTGGCTTCAGACCAGGAACCACCACACCCCACCCCAACCCCAGCATTAGTGCAGCCAGGTGTTTTTTCTGCATGTTAGTACTGCCAGAGCATGCAGGGATGCACTAATATGTTAACGTGCTTATTTTGTCTGCTGTGTCAACCAGGCTTAAGGTGAACACTGACTAGTTGTGCACAGGGGAGTTCAGTTCCATTTTGTTTGCCCAAATTGTGATTTAACAACGAAAACCACAAATGTTGAATCTTTCTGTCTGTAAAATGTATCTCTTTTATTTATCTGATTTATTTAACATTTAGGAAAGAAGAATTAAGTCAGTGATAGCTCTTCATTTTACATTTTCCACCACAGGGAAAGTCTTAAGAGTGGAGAACTTTGTGCTGTACTGTGCACTTTCTCCATTATGTCGGTTCTCCATTATGCAGTTTCTTCATTATTGGCTCTAATAGAGAGAGAAAAAATATAAAATCTATTAATCTGTTGTTCCTTAACAAATATTTTTTTTTCCTTTTACAGCATAACCAGAGAGGGTTTCCAATTCCTTAACGAATATAAACTGACCAGCTACCATCATAGCTTCTATCCAAATCATTAACTAAATAATTTCTAACACAATTAGCAAGAAAGAAACTAAAACTCCATCAATCCTTTCTATTTTTCTTTTACTGTAAAATATGTACCCTTTCACTCTTAAGCTTTCATTTGGTTTATTAACTCTCACTTTAAATCTTATTCTCTGTGCTGATTGGCTGCCGATGCTTGGCTGTCAAATGTCTTTCATGCCTAATTTTTGATGCCCAAGACATTTGATTTATCTGGTCAGGTGTATGATGCCATTTTTAGCCCTACAACCCAGATACAGGACTGACTCAGAATAACAGTATTGGCAAGGTTAGGTCCATTATATTATATTCATCCATTCTCTACAACACTTATCCCACTATGTCGCAAGGAATCTTGAGTCTGTCTCAGGAGACTTGAGGACAAAGCAGGGTAAACGCTGACAAGATCTATCACAGGGCACAATCACACACACTCACACATCATGGACAATTTAGAGTTGCCAATCAGCCTAGAAGACATGTCTTTGGACTAGGGGAGGAAACCCCTGAGGCATGGGAAGAACATGCAAACTCCACACACATATGGCAGAGGCAGGAATTGAACCCACAACCCCGGAAGTGTGTGGCAAACATGCTATATAAGGTGTTTTAACATAGTTTTGTTCAATTTTAAGTCCTTTGCAGTATAGATTTAAATCCCTAAAGGCACACATAGTTCAAAGGGGTTTAGCCTTGATAGTCCACCCCTTCCTGTGTCATACAACTACATTATTATTCTTTCGTTGAAATGTGTGTCTGGAACGAACCAGTTAAATGGCAGCATGTCTACATACATGCAGCAGTCATGATTTATGAAGTCTGCTGTTTGAGTCGTTAACTCCTGAAAATTCCCCATTACAGTATGGAACACGTAGTAAAACAGGATAGCAACTTGTGTTTCATTCAGACCTGAGAAGATTCTTCAAACTCCCTGATTATATGTCAAGTGCTTGGTGAAAATTGCTTGCTCGATGAAATTATTTTTGACCCTGAAATCAGTACCATGATGATCCACTTAGATGAACCAGATGAAACTGTGAGCTACTGAAGAGTCTTCAGGCTTATTCCGGAGAGGTTCATGCTGGTGTGTACATTAGGCTTCACATTAGTCAAGTGCAGCACTACAAACATGGTAGACTAACAATCTAGAATTTCTATCTATATATTTACTGTTCTTTGGTGTACAGTGTGCTATCTTTCGTGTTTCACCAGTAAATGAGGAAAGCAGGCTGTGGCCTTGGTAAAGCAGAAATAGAGCTTTGGCAAAGCTCCAAGTCTCTTGACACATCTGTCTTTCTTACTCCTCACTCTCTTCTTTGTGTGTCCTCAAAATGGCTGCCAATCATGCTTTGCTGATCTGGCGCAAAGATCTGCTCCATCATCAGGGCCTTATTGAGGCTGCCTTCAGTAGCCACTGTGATGCTAAAAGTCTTGCATTCAGCTTAATGAACTATTGATCACTTTGATCTCAATGCAGATGAGCCTAAAGGAATACTCGATTTATTCATTACCTTCATATATTGTCTTTAATTGAACATATGGTAAGAAGATTGGTTGCCTGCACTTCTTTTTTTTTTTTCTTCAAAGCATCTACAGACATGATAACTTACCAAAATGGAGTAGGATACATGTCTAGAACATGTGTGTAGATGATAGAAAATATAAATACAGTTAACAATAATTCAAGGAAGGAAGGAAAGAAAGGCAGAAACAAAGAAACTTGTACAAGTGAATCGTTCACAGTAAAGTGTTTACCTGTCACACAAGCTACTGAGGTGAATTGTTTGTCTATGTGTGTATTTTGTCCTCTCAACTCTGGTGACAGAAGTAACGAGTGATGCCTCTGGAACAACAACAACAGATACCCAGCTGTGTCTTAGGAGGGTGCATGGGTGCTTGCTGTCAGTCCAGATTTTTAAGTTGCCCTAAACACATACACTCCCTTCCCCCTCTGCAGTAAACTCAGACTTCCGCCTTTACGTGATCACAGAAGTGGTTCAAATATTAACATAACATGAACTAGACGACTGAGTAAACATCACAGGCCGCACCTTAACGAATCACTCATTGTCATGCGGGTTTGGTTGCAGCCCAAGAAACTGCAAGGCTCCTGGCTGATTTCTACATTGTCCTGTGGTTATGCTGAATCTGTGTGTGTTTAGTGCGATGGAGGAGGAGATGTACTGAGTGATTCGTTCTCTTCAGCATGAGCCTGCTGCCTTAGGCCACACACAACATCTGTCAGTATGTTAAAAGGGAGCCAGAGAGAGAGAGAGAGAGAGAGTGCTTCCCAGCCCCCTTCTTCCCCAGGGTGCTGCTCCAGCTTCTTTCGGGGGGATGGGAGCCCCTTTGGGATGTCATTCTGAACTGCATGTTTTTAAATCTCTTTTTTGCCAGCTAGTGCACATATAGCCCAACCTTGATATTTCACCACAGCTCATTATAATTGTGCTTTTCCTCCTGCTGACATCTTCCTACATCTCTTGAAAAGGTCAGTTCAAAACCAGTATCAAGCCCAAAACCACCCCTGCCCTTTTTTAGTAGTGCAACAAGGCTTTTATTTAAAGACATCTCATCTTAGGCTTGATTTTTATTATTATTACTATTTTTTGTCCTTCATCTCTCCCTTTCTAGTTGGCACATGTTGGTTTTGGCAGTGCTCCTGTGTTTAAAGCCGAAATGTCAACATGCAGGTCACTTCATCCAATAGAAATTCCACACATGAAGCAGTCGAGCATTATCCCGTGATCTGTTTCATGTACATGAGCTCAAATGCTTTACATTAAAGTGAAGCGTATGTAAATATCAGTAGGTTCGTTACTTTATAGGAGCCAGCTGTATCCTGCAGTTACGTTAATGAATCATGCTGTACTTTTTCCAATGGTTAAAAATTTGCTGTGTTTGATGGTTATAACACAGTCATAGTTTGTTGTCATTATGTGGTTGATGAAGAAGGCCAATAAGATGGGAGAATTTCCATTTCCGTCCACAGATGTGAGCTCAGCACTTCCGTGGCTATGGAAACTGATGATCTTTTCATTAGGAAAGAGAGAGATCTTAGCAAAGAATGTATCTACATGGGTGGAGAGGTGCTGCTGGATCAGCTCTACTTTATATACACATTTTTATACAGATATATGCATAGTTTTCTTTCTTATGCAATGCAGTTTAATGAAAAAAAAAAAAGATAAATAGTAATTAACAAGCGGGATGGGACACATCGCAGTGTTCAATCCACAGAAATCTTTTTGCCACTTATCTCATATTATTATGTGACTTTATAATGCAGGCACTGCTCGGAGGTCAGACGTGTTAAACTTATAGATAAAAGACAGTGATAGTATTAACTGAAAAAAGATTATAAACCAATCAGATTATTTCTAGATTGTGCCAATAAAAAAGCAATTTCAAATATTTCTCAATTTACTAAGCATTTAATAATAAACATTTTTATTATTAAATAAAATAATATATATGTAGGTCACCTTTACCTACTCACTGGTTAGAGTTTCAAGTCAGACAGTATTTATGAGTTTGTAGCAGGTGGGGACTTAACGTTTAGCTTGGGTCTGTACAAGGGGAAGGTGTTTGGGGACGAATTAGAGGAGTAATGATTTACATGGCACACCTGAGCTTTGTTATTTTACTTTTTCTGTTATCTATTTTTTCTTTCTCTGAGCATTGAGTTGAGCAAATGTGTATGTGGCTGTAAGCAGAGTAAAGCTAAAGCTTTTTTTTCTTCAAGTGCACCTACAATACTACAAAGTGCTCAAGAGGATATTGACGCTGATGGGAACTGCAATTATAGTGTTAAATTTAAGCGATTAGCCCATACATGGTAGAATAGTGCAGCAGTAATGTGTCTGCTGCAAAACAGCAGCTCTATAGGTTTGATTCTCAGCTGATGTGTGAGCTCAGTGCTCCCGGATTTGTAAAAGCAAACTCAAATCGTGTTGGATGAACAAAAATGAATTATATTTATGTTACTCAATTCAATCATGCGGAACAGACGCATGCTTTTAAATTAAATAAATTCAACTAGCTTTTTTTCAGTGTAGTTTTTGCCTTGGACAAAAATCACTTTCAGCAGACTGGCTTGATTCCAGACTGTGGTGGTGTGTTGGCTGAGGTTTGGGGAGATTTTCATGGGTGGAGATGAAATGAAGCTTTGGAGGAGCATAAAATTTACTGGAAATTCAGATCCACCAAACCTCAAATAATCAACATCAGCTACAAACATCCATCTAGCATCAACACACTGACACACATGTGTATATACGCAAACACACCCCATCAGATTCAAACACTGGTGATATATAAAGAGTAACTGTGAGCTCATTGTGTGGAAGACACAAGCATTAATGCAGATTTGCTTCCTTTGGGATTCTTTGACTTATTTCCCAAGCAGTCAGTGTCTATGGTTATCATGTATTATGTCATGTGTCAGTGTAGAACAAATCTGGGAGGTTTAGTTGTCTTTTGGGTCCGTATGAACACACACATCTGCTCCAGCTGGTGTGTGCTCCATTCATTTAGCCAACAGAGCAGAACAAAGCTGTGCATGCACATCAAAAACCTGCCAGACAATAGGCAGAGTGCTCAGCTCTGCAGCCTCTCCATGGTGACTAAATTCAGCACACTTACAGGTAGCCAAATCAAAATGATAGAACCATGCAGCCCCATCAGTAGCATTTAATCAGCCTGCTGTTTAGACTGTGATGAGTGTAATTGAAGAGGCATGTCAACAAGTCAAGCATTTTAAACTGCCGTTATTCTTTCAGCTTCACTCACACTGATCACAACATTGACCTGTGTCACTTTATATCCACTAATTAACACCTTTAATTAATCAGGAATTCAGTTGCAAACTTCTTCTTCTTCTTTTGGCTTTTCCCTTCAGGGGTCGCCACAGCGAATCATCTCTCTCCACCTATCCCTATCTTCTGCATCCTCAACACTTGCACCCACTAGCTTCATATCCTCATTAATTCCATCCATATACCTCCTCTTTGGCCTTCCTCTTTGCCTCCTGCCTGGCAGCTCCATGTCCAACATTCTCCTACCAATATACTCACTCTCCCTCCTCTGAACATGTCCAAACCATCTTAATCTGGCCTCCCTAACTTTGTCCCCCAAACGTCCAACATGAGCTGTCCCTCTGATGTGCTTGTTAATTCAGTTGCAAACCCTTGAATATACTTTTAAAAAATGTTAGTATCACATTTATTATTAGTCTATGTTGTTAGGACAGTAATTTCACAGATTCGTTGTCTGACATGTTTTGACGATTTAAAAAAAATATCGTCAGAAATTTAAAAAAATAAAACAGACATTTCAAACAGTTATTGTCAAAACACACAATCATTCACTCTCAGTAACCGCTTTTCGCGGTCAGGACGTGAGGCGAGAATACACCCTGTATGGAATTCATTCATTCACACCTAGAGGTAATTAATTTTAGCCAATCTGCCTACTGGCATGTTTTTGGAAGGAAAACCTCACTCAGACCCATGATTAAATTATCCAGGGACCCTAGGCTGTGAGGTGTCAATGCTACCGTCTGCACCACAGTGCTGCTCTGTCACCGCAGCTTGATGTTTCAACAGCAGATGACTGTTGAAAAGGAAACACTTCCTGATCTGGATTAAGGAAGGAACCTTAACAGTGTCATTGTAGAAGTACAATGAGACCTCAGGTGCTCTGTAATGTTTACATGTTAAAAAATAGATAAAGAAACAAAATATATCATGTCTACCATTGTTCAGGTCAACCCATGAAAAGACCAGAAATAATGTGTTGAAAATGTACAAGGGGAAGAGTGTGAGCCTGACTATGAGCATAACAATGGTTTAGGTGAACTGCAACAATTTAGACTCAACATTACATTGAAATCTGAGGTGTATCAGGAAGAGGAATTGTATATCCAAATGCCTCCAGTTTCAGGAACATTCACCACTGTGACTTGCGCTGCCTCCTGGTTGGAGATCAGGATTGGTCATTATCACATTACTACTGCTAGAGCTGGCTGCAAACACACCTTTATCTCTCACATTCTGCTCACCAAATAACAATAGATGCTCACCAGCTTGCACTGATCCTGCCAAAGCAGTTATACTATAGTACCATGTATTATTAATTCTTTTAACCAAAGGCTAGAAAAATGTCAGTGTCCTGATTACTCTTACAATTGACTTCCTGCAATAAAATAATTCAATTATCCAGCATGCTGTTTTATTGTTAGAAAGGGTTTAATGCATGATATATCTTATTATCTGACAAGCACTGTTACCAATATTTCTGAGAAAATCTTTCAAAGATTTGAGGATCCTCCTGGTGTTGTGCAAATAAAAAATGGCAGTAAATGTAACAGGGACTAAAATACATTGTGCTTTCATGAATTTCTGTAATCTGAGTAATTTTTTTTTTTAAATAATATTTTTATTTTTTTAGACAAATTCAGTACAGAGCTATTACTATTGTTTAACTCTAAGATAAAAGGCAATTTTTGAACTTTTCTTTGGCAAGGTCATATTCAAAACATGGTTTAAAAGATTATTAAAGTTGTCAAGCTGGTATTCATATTGAAGAATCTGTGTGCTTGTCATTGCTTACTGCAGCTTGCAGAAATCAGGCATCTTCCACAGAAAACAACAATATGAACAACTCCAAAGTAGCAGAGTGCAACTAAACAATTGGAACTATTTAAACTATTGTCCAGAGATTTGACACCCGATGACACCACCGTCGCCTATGGCCTGAAGCCAAAGGAGCAAAATTGGCTGTGAACTCTGGATGGAAGGGATGGCTTTCTCTCTCTTCTGTTCAGTTGTCAGCATCCGTGAGCTCACGTACGTGGAATGTTACACTGCTATGTGAAAGAGCAGGAGCAGCAGTCTGAAAAGATGTCGCAGCAGGCTTTATTAGTTTCAGCTTCACATGTGTTTCCCGTAAATTGGCAGGTGAATAAATTGGGGGGAGGGCAATGGAGGAAAAAAGAAAATGGCATCTGCCAGAGCATGGGCATGTACATGTACATTAGTCTGTAATTGGCCCCCTTTTTAGACAGTTTTATTTTTAATGGCTCAAAGCAGAAAGACTTATTTTCAAAGGAAATGCAAAAAGCTGAACAAATACTGTGTGTGTGTGTGTGTGTGTGTGTGCGTGTGTGTGCGTGTGTGTGCGTGTGTGTGTGTGTGTGTGTGATTTTAAAGTAATACAGTAGGTTTTGTAGCAAAAAATGTTCTGTGTGCCTGACAAATTTGTGACATCATTAACTGAGCTGGTCTGTACACTCCTTAAATACATTTGAAATGATTATAATGGAAAATAACTAGAGTATCTGTTTTAAATACAAAAATATGATTGTGTTTGTGATGAGATCAGCCATCACCAAGACACTGTTAAAAATATTTTTTTGAGTGGTACTTGAAATCATAATATTTCACATCAGTTAAAATCAGCCAGTGAATTAGGACTGAGCTATACCTATGACCATGCTAGATAAAATATCTGTGTTAATGTGCTTTTGGAAAGAAAAAACCCTAATAAGTCTCAGTTTATTAGCTACAGGAGCATTTGTGCAAAATCCTCATTATTTTAGAAAACGTTTCAGACGACTGAGAAGACGACTTATTCTTCGCATGATTCTTCTCTCACAGATCAGTGAACACGAGAGCTGTGCATGCCTTTTAGCTGAGTCTGGGCAATGTCACTCAGTTGATTAGAGGCTATTAACTCAGGTACGGAAGGAAATGCCAGAACAGGGAGTCATCTGTCTTCATGCACTATTCCATTTTCGCATAGTTTTCCATTTATACAGATATGCATATCATTCTTATACAGGAAGATAAAGACTTTGATGCTATCAGATCCGGGTATCCACCCCCCATCAACTGAATTCATAATCACCCACTAAGGAAATGAGCATATATGAAAATTTGAACCAAGGCAAATTCATGGAAGGTGATGTGAACTGCTACCACATATCACAAATGATATACCAGCTGTCCTAGCTCATTTCCTTGATGTGAGACAGAATCTGTCTTGGGTTGTCTTTGTGGCTTGCATAGCAGACATAGTCAACGGAGAAAAGCCACTTTAATTTGTCTTGTGTGCCACAATGAGATTGTACACAGCTGCTTTTTAATATTAAAATGTATTCTGCAGAATATTTGCTGATAGTCGTTATGATTACAAATGTCATTGCGCTGGAGTCATCACAATGGTGTTTAAGAATTTTTTTAAATAAATTAATTGAATCATTTTTTTTTTAATCAGACACTGAATACCCAGTGCTTTTCAACCTAATCTCTATCTACCACATCGATAGGCTTTGTGTGATTTCCACAGAGAAGAATTTCAACATGTTTGCCTGGATTTTAGAACAAATAGGAAACCTTAACACTGACTTTAACAATGTTGACCATAATATTTTTTTTTATTACCAGTTTTTTCACAGGCTGGAAAGTGCAACATGGTGTCCCACAGGTTTCTGTTGTCGGCCCCTTAATGTTCTCTTTTTAAATCCCACCTGGACGTCATACAGTATGTAGTATGATTCATTTGTTCCTGCTTATTCCCTGTATAGTAATCTGAAAAGTCATAAAGCAGTGCTGAAAACTCTTTCTTATACAAGAGATGCTGCAAAAGCTTGGATAAAAAGAAATTCATTTCAAATCTGATATAAAACAGAAACACCACTGTTGCGTTTCACCACAATCATGTTAATAGCTACTCTTGGAAACCGAAAGCTACAATTGAGGGCTTGGTGTAGAAATAAATGCTGATTTTCTATTTCATCACCATGTAAATAACACCTATAAAACTGCATATTATAATTTGACAGACATAGCCAATATAAGAAATGCTGATTGTCCATGATTATAATGAAAACCTAGTACAATGGTTTAAAATCTCTAGATAAGACTTTTGTCATTTATTGCTGGTTTGGTGCCCTGCTCTTTCTTTAAGTCAGCTTCAGCTCTATCAGAATGCGTCAGTCTGTGTCCTTACCATGAAATTCACTGAAATTCACAGCATAAAATATATCTATATGTATTGAGTTCCTCATTGACTACAAAGTCCTGTTTATGATATTCAAATCTCTAAAGAGTTTAACTCCAGTGCTTGATGCTTATCATCTAAATCAGTATAGCCAGTTCAACACAGATGTAAAGATTTCTATAAATAGTTTGGATAAAGGCATTTGTATCTGTATAATTTTTGGAGATAAGACTACTGCTTACATTAAGGAATCTATGGTAATATATTTTTGGTGGGGAGTCTGATGGTATGCAGATACCACAAAATAATGGGAATGTGTAAGTGTGCATAAATAGCTGGAGCTGCTCCAGTGTTTGGAAATGGAATAAAACTACTAAGAAACAACTTTAGTAAGACATTATCTAAGACCTTTGTTGTTAGAGTGTTATGGTTGTAGTTTGTGTTTTGTGTATTGTAAATATTAAAAGAATGATAGAATTCAGTTGCTGTGAATAGACTAACAATATATGCGTTCATTACAAGGAATTGTCATTCTTTTGCAATCTCACACACCACAGGAGCAACAGACAGAGATCAAGTAGAGAGGTTCAAAAATACTGGAGTGTTTCTATTACTGGTGTATTTTATAGATTGTTTAAAACATAAACCAAGATAACTAGCCCATAAACGAGCAGATGAAATAATCAAGAGGCAGGATTCTCACTAAGCGTTTCTCAATAGACGTGTGATGTGTCAAAATGGCAAGCTGTTATGCAGCCATGCTCCCTGTGGGCTCCTTCTGGGTGATTGGATAGCTGCATGGGCCTGTGACAGCATTACTGCTTCTCTCTAATCGACAGCTGCAGGCTCACTGTCCCAGCAGGTCTCTGTACTGCCAATCAACCACTGGTAATCAGAATATCAGCTGTAGTGTGGATTTAGAGTCTGGACCATGTCAGGCAAAAGTTGGAGTAGTGTGGTATGTTTCAAAGTGCTGCAAAAAATCTGTATAAATTGATATCTGCAAAAAGATTTTGGTTATAGGGCAAGATGTTTCTAATAGGCACTCGATTTGTATAGTCATATTACATGAACATGTTGGTACTTCCATGGGAAAATAATATTTTAGCAGTCAATTTTTTGTCTGTTACAGTCTCTAAAAGGTTTCAAGCATAAAACTAGCAATGAAAAGTAGTAAGTAAATTCTAAATGTTACTGTATAAATGACTATATTCTAAGTCATATTTAAACCCATTGAACCTCCACTCAATGTCAAGGTCTGCTTTAAAGGTCTTAAACCATTTGTTTGTCTTTTACTCAAAGACTTCATTCAATTTCTTAGAGAAAGGGCCATAAGTTTGAGGTTGGATTTGACCAAAAGCATGTTTGGTGAGAAACAGGAGTTCTGATACACACTGTAAAATGTAGTAGTGTAACTGATGCTTTAGGTCTGTTTTCCTTCTGGTGGTCTTGTGAAGATAGCTCACCATATTTCAGCTCAAACCCTGCTTGCCTGGGCCAGGAGGTTAAGAATTGGCCATAGACAAAACTTTCAGCAAGATGATGATCCAAGAATTACTTCAATTACACATTAACAGAGAAATGGTTTAAAGAAACACAAAATAACTGGTTTGCAATGACATCAAATTTCATACTTTTATTAGTTTTAGTATACTGGGCTTCATGGCATTACATTGTTTTTATCCCCTTTATTCCAAGAGACAAGGTTGCAGCTTGAGTACATAATGTGTCTCTGCTCCTCCTACGCCTTGTTTGTATTCCCATTTTATGTTACCTACTAACTGAAAGAGAATCCAGCCTGCTATAAGACATGTATACTACAAGAATCCACCCTGCTATGAATTAACTGCTGGCTCATATGCTTTGCTTTCTAATGTGATTTACAGAGAAACTGAATGTCTTGCTCATTCCTGTGCTTCTTTATTGCTCCTACAAGCCCACTCTACTGTAATATCAGGCTAATGAGTTACATGGGATTAATGTAGTTCTGAGAGGAACAACAAATACACACACACATACACACACACACACACTCACACACACACATTCTCTCTATGGCCTTCGTTTTAAAGGGTTGCCACACCTTGAAGAAAGCTTATAGGAAGTGCAGTCGCGTTGTTTGAACATAAAATAAGGCTCCTGTCCTCTTCACTTTACTTGGAAGACAGTGTCCTTGGCAGAGCTTAGTCATGTGTGCATGTGCATGTGAATGAGGGAGTGTGCTGGGTGATTCTTGTGTGTGTGCGTGTGTGTGTGTGTACACAGTGTCACAGCGCCAACCTGCGTTGTAAATATGTAGTGATTCATCAGGAAGAGAGACAAGGCAAGCATGTGTGTGCGAAAGTCCACATGGGTTGATAGATTAAGATCTGTTCATATCTGAGTCATTTACCTTGAATTCTCTAACTCATGCATGACTGTGTGCTCCACATTGTTCATACACTGTAGTCAGACTACACTACACTGTACTATTTACTGTACAAACATCCTATATATCACAGGGACAGATGAAGACGTGAATCATTGGTGTAGTTTTATTCCTGTTACATTCAGGCTGGAGTAGTGTCAGTGAGTTAGTGAGATGATATTCAGGCTGATTGGTGTAATCAGAAGGAATGGATTCATTACTCAGTCATGAACTTTACAGTCACATGTCTTCAGTTTTACTATTTAATCTCATTTTGTACTTTTTTTTTTTTTTTTTACAAAATCCACTCTGTAGAGGTCATTCTGACACAGCTGTTTGCTACTTATTTAGCATTTTATCAGAACGTTACAAGTGTTTATGTCTAGGGTTTTTTCCTCCTATTCATCCAGACCAAATTTAATATATACACCTTTAACCATCTAAAGCCATTTGCTTTGAATACTCTGTGTGTGACTTAAAAACATGAGGATCAGCATCTAAAACGCAGCTTGTTGCATTTATTAAATGAAAAGACTAAACACAGACTCTGACTAGCCGTACATTGCCTGCTCTTAACACTATGATTACACACTGATTACACACTGATTACACCCTGTGTGATGCAGTCACATTTAAACACTGAGAAAGTTAATAAGCTTTTTCCTTTTGGTCCACAGTTAGCTTAAATACAGTTCTATGATGTGATATTGTGTGTCACACTGGGACACATTACAGTATGATTCTGAAGCTTCAGGTCAGTCAAAGTGAATAAATCTAAAAGAATGAAATTAGTCATGCGAAATGGCATCTTTAAGATAAGTCTGTAAGTGTTACTGCATCATGGGACAATTACATGAAGCTAAGCTCTTTTTCAAAAGTCTTCATTACCTTTTTGTCTTCAAGCCTATAAATAGCAAGTGCTGCTTAAATTAAATGAGATATTTGGGGCTTTCTTTACAAGATTAAGAATTTATCACTGTGGTATTTCAAAGATTTTCCTGCCTAGCTTATAAATGCCCAGATGTTCTAAAAACAGTCATAATGTCAATGTGTTCATCATTCACCCACGTGTTTTCTGTTAGTGTGTGTACATCTGCATTGTTCAGTGTGCTCACAGGATCAGCGATGTGACTGAGTGTGTTTAATCAGGAAGGAAGTCATGGCAGATGTAAAGCGTAATTAAGTGGACATGGACTCAGTGTTCCGGACTTAATGATATCAGAGAAAAACACGTGGTGGAGGGCCTTGACAGGTGTGTGTGTGTGTGCATGATTTTATATCATGGGGACTGATTGTAGGTATATTTGGCCTCCTCAATTTTAAGAGAAAGATTATCATTAGATTTAAGTGTACATATAGCATTAATTAGATTAATAATAATGGTTCTGTGGTTGATAGTTCTCAATGGATAATAAGACAAGTGTGTGTGTGTGTGTGTGTGTGTGTGTGTGTATGACCTGTTGTATGTGCATTAGAATTTATGCATGTATTTCAAATTGTTAGAATGGTGGTGTGAATATGACATGACATGCTTTTCTTCTTATATCTCCAGGGTCCAGGGTTTGATCCTGAGCTCAGGTTATTGTCTGTGTTCCCTGATCTCCTCCCACCTCTTACTACCATATAGCTGCATTGCCTATGCTACTTGCCTATACTAGGTGTGAAAGTGTGTGTGCTGTGATGGACTGGTCGCATCCAGGGTATATTTCCTCCTCTCTGTGTTCTCCCAGGAACACTTGAATAAGCTCTGGATCCATTATGACTCTGACTGGAATAAACAGTAACTGAACATAAATAATGAAGAGTTATTATTTTTTGTTATATCGTCTACTTTTTTTAATGTTCATAATTTTGGGACATACATCTTTATTACAGCTTTCTAACTGCATAAATCTGAGCACTATATATTTTATCAGTTAAACTGACTCTTCCTGAGCTACAGTGCAAGGCTGTGAACCTGCTCCAGATCCAAATCATCTCAATGCTGACATCTTGTGGAGAAATATATGAATTACATTAATGCTAGTCGCTTTTATATGCAAATCACTGAAGAAGTTGCTTTCGGCTGCTCCCTGTTCAGGGTCGCCACAGCGGACCAACTGGTCCACACAACAACTTGGCAAGTGTTTTACGCCGGATGCCCTTCCTGACGTAACCCTCCCATTTGTCTGGGCTTGGGACCGGCACTGCATCCAGTGGCTGGGGTTGAGGCATTGGCTGGGAATCAAATCTGGGCCTTCCGCATGATAGGCGAGAAACCTACCACTGAGCCACCAATGCAAATCACTGAATATTTTAAATCCCTCCTGTCTTCTGGCTAAAAGTACTTTACCTGCAAAAGAGAATTTATGATATTTTAGTATAAACAACACTCATTAAATTAAATACATGTCTTAAATTACATGGCAACTGAGTCAGCCAGTTAGCAACATGCTCATATGTCTACATTCCTATTTTAGCACTGCAAAACAACCTGGCTTTAAAACAGACAGCATTGACTTTTCTGAAGCATGAAAAAGATTAAATGGAGCTTGGGAACGCAGGTAGCAAATGTTGGAAGGGGTATTAGAAAATAATTGGGAGTTGTTATAAAAAATGTTCCTTTTCCAGTGTTGGCAGGGTTGAATGAAAAGTACTTCTTTGTTAATGTTGGGCCAGCATTGGGTCAGCTTTGAAAGTGTTGTTACTAAGAGCACTTCTTTGCCAAAATTGGCCCAATGTTGGCACAGTGGTGTCTAGGAAGAGCCAACCTAGCCACCTAGATAGCAAACTAACATTGGGCCACTATTTTGTTTGCTGCGGAAACAGCTATGACGAGATTTGGAACAGACGATATTCGCCTAATAAAGAGTTGAAGAAGCAAACATGGAAACATTCAGAAATGGAAGAAATGCTGGTAAGCTTTGATAGTAAGGAAATTTCTGAATTACTTTTAGTTATGCAACAAACAAGTTATTTTATAAGACAGTAACACAACAGGAAGGCGATTTGAAAACAGTAAGATAGTATAAGATGGTAATCAGCTGGCAATGACGGTCTACCAGCTTGACCAACTCAGCCTGTGTTTTGGCAGCTGGCAGCTCATCAGACTAAGCTGGATTTTTCACCAGGGACAAATACAAAGGCCATTGGAAGAAAAAATTTCCAAAGAGATTAGCCAAAGACCAAAACAAACAGCTGGAGACATGTTTTAAGCAAGACTATAATTTTTTTCCTGCACTCTTACCAATATTCACTGTTTTCTATTACTTTGCTATTTATTTCATAGGCATCAAATGTTGTAAGGTAGCTTGAAAGCTTGTGAAGTAGACAAATACACTGTAGTATCACCATTATCATGTGTGGAAACAATATTTTTGTAAATGCTTTAACTGCAGCTTTGTTTTTTTGGGTTTAATTAGCAAGCTGAATGTGATCCAGGTGAGCAAGCTAAGCAGGAAAACTAGCATGGATTCACACATTGTATTTTGCCTTGGCTGTTTATTTGCCAGCTAAGCAGGGGAAAGTAACTAAATAAAGGCAATTAATTTAATGAGGGTCTTTGTTTCCAATCAGTCAAGAAATGAATTTAAATATCTTATTGAAAATCCTCCTGAAAGACCAGCAGTGCTCTCCCTCTGAGTATTCTGAGTACATGTTGTTGTTGTTGTCTATGTAAGTGCACTATTTAGGGGCAAGCTGCTACCCATTGAGGTGAATGATGACTTATGTTGCTTTTAGTTATACTGCTGTATTGTAAGTAGCTTGGCATTTTAAAAGCATTGACATTTACAACAATAATACACAGAAATGTAATTGCAAATGCTTGGAATTTTGCAGTTATTTTGATTATAAGGTTGCTATTATTAAAACCAAAATGACTTCCACATTCAATGAAATGAGAGCAGTTAAATGAATTTCTAAAGAAAGTTATTCTACAGCTTTAACCTAGTGCAATGACAAGGCAACCCACAAATACCCAAATGCAATTTTAAGCTTTTAAAATAATTTGATTTGCTAAATCAGATTTGTATAGTTGTGGCTCAAATCATATTACTACCAGTCATATTGCTACCAGTATTGTCCAAATCAACACTGCTTGCTCTAAGAGTCATACTTCACAGCAGTGTTACTGAATGGAGGGGTAGTGTGTGACTCATAGACCTGTTGTGTAAGGGTTTACTTGATTCAATTCAATCTGTTCGAAATAATGGGCCAAATCATCCCTATAAATTGTATCTCTTCTCTTAGACTGGCTGAAACTGAAAATATCTAGTTCCCTGAAGCAGAATGAGGCTGGTTCAGGACAAAAATAGAACACTATCAATATCCCACGCAACTCACTGAAATGTTTTGTTGTTTTACAGTCACTGCAAAGCTGCTGATAAACGACTGGCATTTCTAGTTGTGGAGGATTATTCATTGTGCATGTTACCACTCTAATCCCCTAAAACATGGAAGTGGTATTTTCTGTGGGTTTATTTGAGAAAAAAAATCTGAAGGAACACTGCAAGGCCCTTAAGCGTCAGTTACAGGATTTATTATTTAAATATATATATGTATTTCTGCCCTGTTTGTCAACCTGCCAAAAGGATAAATGTGAATGCTTATTTAAATCCAATATACAGTCAAAAAATTCATTTCCTCTGTTGTATTTTGGCAGATTGTTTCAGGGCACCATGCACACATATACACACATTCATTCACATCGAGGGGCAATTATGCCTAGCTTAACGGCATGCTTTGGGTCTATTTAGAAGGAAACTGATCCAGACCAAACTCACGAGGATTCAGAGAGATCAGGAGATGAGACACACTATACATTTATTTCCCCTTTCTCCAGTGTCAGCCTTTCTGTTTTGTCTTGAGTATTCTATATACTGTGTGTGTGTGTGTGTGTGTATATATATATATATATATATATATATATATATATATATATATATATATATATATATATATATATATATATATATATATATATATATATATATAAACTGTTAACAACCAGAATATTCAAACATGTGCTCATTAAAAATATTCATATTAATAACGTTGATTGATTATTTTTATTGGCATTATTTTATGAACAGTTAATTCATAATTAGGGCAAGAAAACAGGAAAGATTAAAAAAAAAAAATGTCTCTATACATAAGGCATATGATGGTTTTGTAATGATGGTGAAATCATGCTTTCTGAAGAAGCAACTTCAGCGTGGTGCATTGTAGCGACATCTAGTGCTACAATGGACAAAGAGCAGATATTAACCTTCTTGCTAATGATGCTGGCTATTTTAAGGATACAGTCAGAGCATTTCCGAAGATTGGTGTGTCCTAATTAAAATACTTCCTTAGGCCACACACTTAAAGCTAAACTGACCAACCACAGACTCAATCCACTTGTTATTTCACCAGACATTCCTGCATATATGAATTATCTATATCTTCTTTCAGTGGATTGTAATTCCAAACTTGTTATTAGATTGAACTCATTTCTGGGCAGTGAACAGTAGCTTAGGCCATGCCTTTGCCTCATTTCCAGGTTGTAGCATCACTGTCATTGCCTTCTGTTTATCATTTTCTAGTCTATGGTCATTCTTGCAAAATGTCCTTAACTTCGTCTTAGCATGTATCTGATCCAGATCTTAAATTAGACTAATTCTGTCAAATTTGCTGACTGAAGAGCAGATCTTTTTCCCAGAGATTGGTATTTGAGAGTGGATGGTGAAGAAGCCATTTAATGATAGATTCGCACATTCTGGTTGAGAACCTTGATGTTCCAGATATCTCACTTGTAGAGGAGGACGAACATTGTGCTGGTGTGAAAGCTTCTTGCTAATGCTCCCACAGCTTTTTTCGCTGTGACATTCAATCACCGTGATATTCCTGCCTTATTTCAGTCTACATCACATTAACAGTATTAATTAATTAATTTATTTATTTACTATCGAGTTTATTAATCTTTCCCTAAATATGTTACTCGCTAACTTCTGTGAGCTAATATAAATCGTAATAATCACAAAAGTTTAAAGTAAACAGTGTAAGTAAAAGTAAACATTTCTTTTACTGTACTGTCTCATGTTGGAAAATTAAATAAAACTGTGTAAAACTATCTGTCACTCATGTCTGCCTCATCCTTTATTGACCTTTATTTGTTATGTTTCATTGTTTGTAGTTTTGGTTTTGCATTTTACAGTCAGTGTCTTTATGTGTTTGTTCAAGGCAGCTGGCTTTCTGTTCTGTTTTCTGAGACACAAATTAGGTCAGAATTAGGTTGGAAATGTCAGAGTAACAAATGCTAGAGTGCTTAAGCCACACATGCAAACTTTGTGTGTTCATTTTATTCACCTGTTAGATATTCAAGCCAACTCTGTCTGCAATCTGTAAAACCCAACAGTCTCCAATCTCCAAGCTGCTGTAGAGATATAGATATATGCTGGATGAACATGTTCACCACTGCAGATCTCGAAAGCAAAACCAAAAAACATAATGTTTCACAGAGAAGTAAAACACATTTGTAAAGAGATGAGATGCCCACTGTTAAAATGTGAAAGCAGAACAGATAAGAAACTTCATTCTGATGAACATGTCTGTCAACTGTACATCCAGTGCAGTAAAGCCCTAAGAGACAAAATATTGTTTAGAAAGTGAAATCAAAGTGAAATATTGTTTAGAAAGTGAATCACTAAGCTATCAAGTGAAGCATGATAGCTTAGTGGTTAGCATGTTTGCCTCACACCTTTATCACTTAGGGTTGAATCCTCAAGTTAGGCCCTGCATATATGGAGTTTGCGTGTTTATTTCATGCTTTGGGGTTTTCCTCAGTGTACTCTGGTTTCCTCCTCCATTCCAAAAGCATGTTTTGTGTGCTGATATCATCCCTATAATTTAGACAAAAGGTACAAATTTGGAGACTAAGATGGCAAAACACTGAATCTTATTAGCACAACCATCACAATATGCTTTGGATGTTTGCTTGGACTTGTGAATTTTGATAGTTCTATCTATATTCATGTATTAAAGGCTTTACTGTATGATATATCTTTGTTATAAAATATTTTGTTCATGTTTATAATAAAATTTGACAAATATTAAAGGTATATAAAAAGTGTTCTGGCCTCCAGATTGTAGCTAAATGATTATCTGATTATTTTTAGAATAATTATTTTAAAAAATCAAATAAATAAATAATAATAATAATAATAATAATAATAATAATTATTATTATTATTATTATTATTATTGTTATTATTATTATTATTATTATTATTATTATTATTATTATTATTATTAATCTAGCCATGGGGGTCACAGTCCAGTGACTTCTGTGCCGGTCCCAAGCCTGGATAAATAGAGAGGATTGCGTCAGGAAGGGTATCCGGCGTAAAACATTGCCAAATTTAACCATGCGAATCGTCAGTACAAATTTCATACCGGATCGGTCGAGGCCCGGGTTAACAACGACCGCCATCGGCACCGTTGACCTACAGGGCGCCGGTGGAAATTGGGCTACTGTTGGTCGAAAAAGTAGAGGAGGGAGGAGAGTGCACAGACAGAGAGAGAAGAGGAAAGGTAAGAGTGTAGGACTGAGAATAGGAACTCTGAATGTTGGTACTATGACAGGGAAAGGTAGAGAGCTGGCTGATATGATGGAGAGAAGGAAGGTGGATATACTGTGTGTACAGGAGACCAGGTGGAAGGGTAGCAAGGCTCGTAGTATAGGAGCAGGATTCAAGCTGTTTTATTATGGTGTGGATAGTAAGAGAAATGGGGTAGGTGTGGTCCTGAAGGAGGAGTTTGTGAGGAATGTTCTGGAGGTGAAGAGAGTGTCACACAGGGTGATGAGTCTGAAGTTAGAGATTGAAGGGGTGATGTTGAATGTTGTTAGTGGTTATGCCCCACAGGTAGGTTGTGAGTTAGAGGAGAAAGAGAGATTCTGGAGTGAATTAGATGAGGTGATGGAGAGTATTCCCACGGGTGAGAGAGTGGTGATAGGAGCGGATTTTAATGGACATGTTGGTGAGGGGAACACAGGTGATGAGGAGGTGATGGGCAAGTTTGGAGTTAAGGAAAGGAACCTTGAAGGACAGATGGTAGTGGACTTTGCTAAGAGGATGGACATGGCTGTGGTTAACACTTATTTTCAGAAGAGGGGCGAGCATAGAGTGACTTACAAGAGTGGAGGTAGGAGAACACAGGTAGACTACATCCTATGTAGAAGAGGCAATCTGAAAGAGATTAGTGACTGTAAAGTGGTAGTGGGAGAGAGTGTAGCCAGACAGCATAGGATGGTGGTGTGTAGGATGACCTTGATGGTCTGTAAGACGAAGAGGTCAAAGATAGAGATAGAGAAGAAAACCAAGTGGTGGAAGCTGAAAAAGGAGGAATGTTGTGAGGAATTTAGACAGAAGTTGAGGCAGGCTCTGGGTGGTCAGGTAGTGCTGCCAGATGACTGGGAAACTACAGCAGAAGTGATCAGGGAGACAGGGAGAAAGGTGCTGGGTGTGTCATCTGGAAGGAGGAAAGAAGATAAGGAGACTTGGTGGTGGAATGAGGAAGTTCAGGATAGTATCCAGAGGAAGAGGTTAGCCAAGAAGAAGAAGTGGGACATGGACAGGACTGAAGAGAATAGACAGGAATACAAGGAGTTACAGCGCAGAGTGAAGAGGGAGGTGTCTAAGGCCAAGCAGAAGGCATATGAAGAGTTGTACACTAGGTTAGACACTAGAGAAGGAGAGAAGGACTTGTACAGGTTAGCTAGGCAGAGGGATTGAGATGGGAAGGATGTGCAGCAAGTTAGAGTTATTAAGGATAGAGATGGAAGGGTGCTCACAAGTGAGGAGAGTGTACAGAGGAGATGGAAGGAATACTTTGAGGAGCTGATGAATGAGGAAAATGAGAGTGAAAAAAGAGTAGAAGGGGTGAGCTCTGTGGAACAGAAAGTAGATAAGATTAGAAAGGATGAAGTCAGAAAGGCTTTGAAGAGGATGAAAAGTGGAAAAGCAGTTGGTCCTGACGACATCCCGGTGGAGGTCTGGAAGTGTCTGGGAGAGGCAGCAGTGGAATTTTTAACTAGTTTGTTCAACATGGTTTTAGAGAGTGAGAGGATGCCTGAGGAATGGAGAAGAAGTGTGTTAGTGCCGATCTTTAAGAATAAGGGTGACGTGCAGAGTTGCAGCAACTATAGAGGGATAAAGTTGATGAGCCATACAATGAAGCTATGGGAAAGAGTAGTGGAAGCTAGGTTAAGGAAGGTAGTGGAAATTTGTGAGCAGCAGTATGGCTTCATGCCCAGAAAGAGCACAACAGATGCAATTTTTGCTCTGAGATTTTTGATGGAGAAGTATAGGGCTGGTCAGAGGCAGTTGCACTGTGTGTTTGTAGACTTGGAGAAAGCATATGACAGGGTGCCAAGAGAAGAGCTGTGGTACTGTATGAGGAAGTCAGGAGTAGCAGAGAAGTATGTCAGAGTGGTGCAGGACATGTATGAGAGGAGCAGGACAGTGGTGAGGTGTGCTGTAGGTCAGACAGAGGAGTTCAAAGTGGAGGTGGGACTGCATCAGGGATCGGCTCTGAGCCCCTTCCTGTTTGCTATAGTGATGGACCAGTTGTCAGAGGAGGTCAGACAGGAGTCTCCTTGGACAATGATGTTTGCAGATGATATTGTGATCTGTAGTGAGAGCAGGGAGCAGGTGGAGGAAAACCTGGAGAGGTGGAGGTTTGCGATGGAGAGAAGAGGAATGAAAGTCAGTCGTAGTAAGACTGAGTACATGTGTGTGAATGAAAGGGAGGGAAGTGGAACAGTAAGGTTACAGGGTGAAGAGGTGAAGAAGGTACAGGAGTTTAAGTACTTGGGGTCAACAGTCCAGACTAATGGAGAGTGTGGGAAAGAGGTAAAGAAGCGAGTGCAGGCAGGTTGGAATGGGTGGAGAAAGGTGTCGGGAGTTCTGTGTGATAGGAAAATATCAGCGAGAATCAAGGGGAAGGTGTACAGGACAGTGGTGAGACCGGCCATGCTGTATGGTTTAGAGACAGTGTCACTGAGGAAGAGACAGGAGTCAGAGCTAGAGGTAGCAGAGCTGAAGATGTTGAGGTTCTCTTTGGGAGTGACAAGATTGGACAGGATTAGGAACGAGTACATCAGAGGGACAGCTCATGTTGGACGTTTGGGGGACAAAGTTAGGGAGGCCAGATTAAGATGGTTTGGACATGTTCAGAGGAGGGAGAGTGAGTATATTGGTAGGAGAATGTTGGACATGGAGCTGCCAGGCAGGAGGCAAAGAGGAGGTATATGGATGGAATTAATGAGGATATGAAGCTAGTGGGTGCAAGTGTTGAGGATGCAGAAGATAGGGATAGATGGAGAGAGATGATTCGCTGTGGCGACCCCTGAAGGGAAGAGCCGAAAGAAGAAGAAGATTATTATTATTATTATTATTATTATTATTATTATTATTATTATTATTATAAAAAGAATGATCTAATAATCTAGCTACAAAGAGAAATTGCATTGGTTCTACTATTCATGACAATAATAATAATAATAATAACAATAATAATAATAATAATAATAATACATCTTATTATTATCATTATTATTATTATTATTATATAAATTTTAACAAGAAAATACAACAAATTCAAATGCAGTATAAATTAATTTAAGCAAAAACAACATTGTGTAATGAAAACATTTATTCCCAAGGAACCTATTTTAAGAGTGTAAACTCTGCAGACAGCAAGTCCTAAAAAAAAAAAGTTAGACGTAGTCAAAACATATTTTTGCTCTGAAATCATGTATCAGGAGGTGTAGTATGTCTATTTTTGCATACAAAGAGCGCTTGACATCTGTGAAGAAGTTTGTATCTTTCTCAAAACAGATGAACCACATGAACCTCTGTTGGTCTGTTTTGTTTATAGATGAGCATTTATAATCAAAATAAATGGCAGATCACAAGATGGAACAACTCATGATGATCTGGACCAAGAGATTATGTGAATTAAGGCGAACCTCATGAAGAGCTGGGGGGTGTTCAGATAAAATCATTGCTTAACAGATGTTTTACTGATGGATAACAGAACAGAAGTAACACTCCTGTTGGATTAGAGCAAAAAAAAAATGGATGAAGGCTTTAAGGAAGTATGAACATTTTAGAAAGTAGAGATAAAGTCATGTTTTGAATCACATCTGGATGTCAGCATGGGTTTTACTGCATCCACCAGTTCTAAGAGACATAATATTGTTTTGAATATGATATCCACAGGCATGGTGGCTTAGTGGCTTGCATGTTTACCTCACACCTCTGGGGATTGGGGTTGAGACCTCAGGTTAGGCCTTGCATGTGTGAAGTTTGCATGTTCTCTCTGTGCTTCAACAGTTTTCTCTAGTTGCTCCAGTTTCCTTTCCCAGTCTAAAGACATATGTTGTAGGCTGATTGGCATCTCCAAATTGTCCATATTGTCATTTTAATTAATCCGTCATTGTGCCCTGTAATGGGTTGGTACTCTGTCCAAGGCGTCTCTCGCCTTTTCTCAGACTCCATGTTTGCAGAATTGCAAATGACTCTACAATTCTGACAGTCATAAGATGATCAAATATTTCAGACGCTGTTATTATGCATGTCATTGGTCTACTAAACCCTTCTGGACCTCTCACCTGGCCTAGTTGTTTGGTTTGGTTGTGATGACAATGTTGTATTTTATTGCAAAGCAAAATTTATGATACCACAAAGTGTGTGTGTGTGTGTGTGGGGGGGGTTCTACAAAATATCATAATAACAGTGGTTCTTGATATGGCATAGCTTTTATTGTTTTATTGCTATAATACAGTTTGTATGCCTCTGTGCATTATAATGTGGATGAGAATGTTTGGGTTTTTGTGTGTCCTTTAATAGCACATGATAACTGTTTCTTTCTGAATACCTTACTCTGATATTTGTCGTTTCCTCATCCAGTCTTCTATCACCAAGAACACATATCTTTCCTTAAGTCATGTGATCACAGGCACAGAGGAAGCTTATCTTCTTCCAGAAAGAACAAAAGAGTGCTGCAAAAGAGATGCTAGAGAACTAAAAGTGTCTAGGACAATGAAAACTGCCCAAAGTGGAAGGTTTAGTACATTAACCTGTCAAAGGCCCAGCATTCCTACTCCAGTCTCTGTTTAAATAGTTTATTCCTTTTTAAATGGCTGATTCTGTCAGATTTGTAGTTGAGTCAGACATTCATTAGTGATCAGTAATAGAAGAAAAAAAATCAGTTATCGCTCTATCTATCTATCTATCTATCTATCTATCTATCTATCTATCTATCTATCTATCTATCTATCTATCTATCTTTTTATTTATTTATTGGCTCCTGTAGCTGGTTAGCTGTACTAATGGTTTTATTTTTTATATTTTTCCGTATTAAAAACAAATGTATTATTTCACATAGATTATTTGATGGCTTATGGGAAAGATTAACCTTAAATTCATGTTGTCGTCTAATGACTACAAACAAAATAATGTGTTTCGAACACACACACACACACACACACACACACACACACACACATACAAATGTACCCAAATATCTAAAATATCACATATTCCTGCCCTTATGAGGACATTTGGTCCCCACCGAGAAAGAGAGAGAGAGAGAGGAGCGAGAGAGAGAGAGACAGAGAGAGAGAGAGAGAGAGAGAGACATTGAGCACACTATACATGAATAAGAAGATGACCAAAGAACTTGAAGACATTAAGATTTGTAATGAATATAGCACCTTCTTTGGACTTCTACTGTAGGCCTGTACTTTAACAATCAGACAGAAAGGGTTAGTGAGGTATTTGGATAAGTAGCACACTGTCTGTTTCCATAAGCTTTGCGTCACTTTCACCATGCTAATCAGATCTACATTTCTAACTATAAAGGATTTAGGTCATGGTTGTCAAGCTCGTGCGCAAAAAATAACTGAGACTTTTCCCACAAGGATGTCATGTTCCAAATTAGCCATAGAGGTTAGGCAGTTTGGGGAAGGGGGTATTACAGCCTGCACATGAGAGAGGGTGGAAATAGGGCACTTTTACTCTGAGGGCGTTACATCGGGCCTGCCCACAGGAATACTGAAATAAATCACCACAGATATTTAACAGTACTGTTCTCTTTGTGGACTGGTCCAAATTGGAATCATATGCAGGGTTAATTAGTGCCTCTGGTATGAGGAAATAGACCCACTCACTGTTTCGGCTGAACAGAGGCACCCTGAGGATGGAGAAAAAAAAAAAGCGGAAGAGCGTCTACTTTCAGATGAACCTGATTTTGTTCTCAAGTGATTTTTTAGATGTGAAGCACAAGACCCAGCACTCACAAAGAGAAAGGAAGTTGCTTATTACACACTCTTTAGTCTCGTTATACTTTCTGAAAAGAACAAGTATGGTAAGACCCTAAAACAAAAAGACCTTCAGTAAACTGGACTCTGATGACCTGTGAAAAAGGGGCAAACACAGATAAAATAAAAGAATTTCCCCTGCAGCAATGAGAGTGTAACACACACTAACACTCACACAAAGCAGTGGCTGTTCGAAAACAAAGGCTCAATCCTGGCTTCATGAGAACTCACATCCTGATTTGTGGAGCTGGAGTGTGTTTGTTTTTCCAAAGCACTCTATAGTGTGTGTTTGTGTGTGTGTGTGTGTGTGTGTGTGTGTGTGTGTGTGTGTGTGTGTGTGTGTGTGTGTGTGTGTGTGTGTGTGATAAAGAGGCAGGGTGCAGCAGGAACCAAATTTAGAATGACACTACTAGGAAAACACTGCTTGCTTAACTTACCTCACATTGTAATATAAAGACATGCTGTGATGTGTGTTAACAACTTAATAAAGTCATACAAGTGAAAGTTTGTAATAATCACAGGATATATGCATAAGCCTTAAAAACGCTGATTCACAGGTTTCTTTAGAAGCAAAGTGTGCCCATTGTTATCGTATGTTTTTTTTCCTTCTTCTATTTTTGGCAATGTGAATTTGAGCAGTGGAAGGAGAAGGGTCAAAGTTCACATTTTTTTCTCCCAGACTGGAATTCCTCCATCATTTTTTCCATTACCCAGAGTGCTAGGGGAGGGCTCTGAGCCCTAGTCAGAGTGTGCTATCAGCCAATGGTGCAGAGATGTTCAAACATACATGCATGCGCGCACAAACACACTCTTCCCCCACTTCCCTCCTCCTCTGTGTGTTTCCCACTGGGATATCCTGTTCAGGGCCAGTAGTGTAGTATTTGCAGGAGCTGATGGAACACATTACCTGTGCATGTTATCAGCCCCCTGGATTTTTACTGCATTTATTTTTAGACCCATTTCCACTGCTGCACATGTGTTTTCCCCAAACTCTTTCTCCCAGCAACATGCAGAGACCCACACAGAGCCACATTGCAGCCTTTAAAACAGTATGATGATGTAAACTGGGAAATATGACCATTTATTAGGTCCAATTTTCTTTTGATTTGGACGGAGAACAATTTGGTAATCATTTAACTAGCTGGACCTGTTAGGAAAAGTTTCCCTTTCAGCATGTGAAAAAGACTCAGGATAATTCATTTCATGTTCAAAAACAATGTAATCTTTTTGATATGCATTTATAACCATAACACTACACAAAAACCCTGATCCCTGCCAACTTTCATTCTTTGTTAGCCACAATAACATTTCTAGGAGTTATATTACATATCCCAGTGCAATGAATGGCAAATTAGGAATAACAATAATATTTTATGAGGTTCTTCTAGACTTGGATTAAATGTTCTCTCTTGCGGTATGAGGCTGAATATATGCAAAACAAGAGTAGACTGAGGGTAGTGCAATAACAACAGTAACCACCCCACTGCAACCCCGACCCACACACACACACACACACACACACACACACACACACACACACACACACACACACACACACACACACACACACACACACACACACACACACACACACACACACTCTTCTTGTGCTGCCAGACACAGCTGTGGGCACTCTGAATAACTTGTTGCAGTGTGATTATCTCTTTCTCTCCATTTCAGAATCTCAATGAGGCACGCTGTAAATGTTAATGCTTCCTCTACTAGAATGTCCATCCTGCTGTGGGGATTATCAATAGCCTATATCATTCCTAGGTTATTCCTTTATTCCTTTATATCATTTTTTCCACTGCTGTGAACCATAATCGAATTCTGTTGTGTTTTTATATATATATATATATATATATATATATATATATATATATATATATATATACACACACGTGTGTTTGTATTTAGCATTTAAAGGAAGCTCTATAAAGATGTATAAATTTTGGAAAGACATTTTAAGTCTATAAATTTATCCCCTAATAATAAAGACTCAAAAGGGTGAATATTGTGATTATAAATAATTTATCTCTTAAAACTCTATACTATATACTCAAAGCTGCTAATTGTGTTAACAGCAACTTGAGTATGAGCATCATTGAGTAATTTCAGGTCAAGTCTTATGGTTACTATATGATCCACAGTAATCTCATGGTGATCTTTAGCCTTTCCATGCTGGACCATCCTTAGCAGCAGCAAATGATTTTCAGGTGACCAAAACCCTAGACCGTGACTTTCCTCCCACTGTTAGGTTGGTGGATTGGCTAAACTAACTGGCCTCTAGGAGTGAATGAGTGTGTGTCTGGCTTGTGTCCAGTGTTAAGAGGCGTTCTATCTTACAGCAACTCGCAGTAAGAGAGCAACCAGAGACATTTCAGTGAGAGCCAACATGAGTGACAGTGACCAGATGTGGGTGTGTCCATGCTACAAAGTTGAGAAAAGTTTAACTTTAAGCAAATAAGGAGTGACTTGGTGCAGCAAGTGAAGACGATATAACGTACATGATCCAAAGACCACACACGGCTTCTCCTTCATCTCATATATGATGCAGATATATACTGCTAAAATTTATATACAAACTCCAATTCTCTCTCCAGAATGCTTCATTTTAGTGGCAAGAAAACTGATTTGTTGACAGAAGTGAAAAGCTAGTTCTGCCACCCAATGAGACACTCTGGCTAGCACGTTTGCCTCACACCTCCAGGGTTGGGGGTTCGATTCCCGCCTTCACCATGTGTGTGTGGAGTTTGCATGTTCTCCCCGTGCCTCGGGGGTTTCCTCTGGGTACTCCGGTTTCCTCCCCCAGTCCAAAGACATGCATTGTAGGTTGATTGGCATCTCTAAATTGTCTGTAGTATGAGAGTGTGTGTGTGCCCTGCGATGGGTTGGCACTCCGTCCAGGGTGTATCCTGCCTTGATGCCCAATGATGCCTGAGATAGGCACAGGCTCCCTGTGACCCCAGAATAGATCGGATAAACAGTAGACAATGAATGAATGAATGAATGAATGAATGAATGAATGAATGAACTATTAGCCTCATTTATTCCACCATGACCTTGACCATACCTGTACTAAGTCTGGATTATATATATATATATATATATATATATATATATATATATATATATATATATATATATATATATATATATATATATGCATGTGTGTGTTATTTGTCAAATTCTTTTTTCCCCCAGACTGACTTACAAAACATGAATAAATAAACAAATGAATGAATTAAAAATGCGTCACTGTGCATGCATTCTGTCTTAATGAAAAAACCCTCGCATTGCGTAAATGGTTTTTTTTTCATGCCTCTTATAGGATCCCAGTCTCAACCAGATGCCACGTTCAAAACAAACACACACACACACACACACAAACAAACAAACATAAGAAATTCCTGTTGTCGATCAGTATTTTTGTTTGTTTGTTTGTTTTGGACACAGATATGGTTTCATTCTTATATGTTATTAGAGACTGTTAATAAAAAACCCCTTGCTGTTACAGCTCCTTGTTTAGTATCTACATTGGCATTCGTGTATCTCAGTGCGAACAATTTGCATTCATTGTGTAGATTCGGACGTGTAGAAGCTGCATAAGCGTGCAACTTGAGCCACAACTCAGGTGAATGATTTTCCCGCACCGGTGCTGTAATCGTTCACGGAGATTCCTGACGTTGCTTCTGCTCGCTTGCTTGAGTGACAGATGTGTGTTGCCCTTTTAAGAGGCGCGGATCTCCTCTGGCTCCGTGACGTCATGACAGTGAAGGCTCAGGCCCTCCTCCTCCTCCGCCTCCCTCCTCCCCCTCCCCCTCCCCCTCCCCTCCCCTCCACAAACGCTGAGCGGTGGTCGGAGCGCAGCCGCGCTTATGGGCGAGACATACTCTCTGTTTTTTTTTCGCACTAAATCGCCAAGGAAACGCTCTTGCGCTGACATGAACCAGAGCCCGATCTTCGGCGCGGATTGACACGGAAACTTTTGCGATGGCCGCAAAGGCGCAAAAGTAGCCGCAAGAGAGAGAGAGAGATAGAGAGAGAAAGAGAGAGAGAGAGAAATATCTCCGCTCAGCTCGCCACCACACGCAGGCGCAGGGCTAGAATGTACGCGGTGAGAGCCCACTGCAGTTTGTAACGGCAAGACGCTTTCCACAACCGAGTCGGCCTCCTGAAAACCGATTTGTTTTTGTTTTCTTTTTTTCGCCCTCTCCTGATTTTCAGTCGCAACTCTGTTTTCGAGGCTGTTGTTTTGAACCGGTGATAGATCATAATTATGGCGGGGAAAGGGACATCGCAAGGCACGGGAATATTGCTTGTGACGGCCAACGTCGGCTCTCTCTTCGAAGATGTAAGTGTCTCATGTCAGGCTTGGCTTGTGCATCCACTTCGCTTGCATTGCTTTATTTCTGTTTTTTGGTGACTTGTTTTGCAGCAGTCATTCAAGTCCTGTGCACGCTCCATCTCTCAGCTGACCTGATCCACATGCATGCATGCATTCTCTCTCTCTCTCTCTCTCTCTCTCTCTCTCTCTCTCTCTCTCTCTCTCTCTCTCTCTCTCTCTCTGTGTTTATATATAGATACATATAGATATATTTTTATGTATATGTGTGTGTAGATTTGATCATACCCAAGCTTACCTCCACTAGTGTTGTACTCAGGCCATCGTGATGCAAACTTAACATTTGAAGCTTTTTCTGTGAGATTGAGGAGAAGATGCATGCAGTGTCAGGATAGTTGTTGGTCTGCAGCTCCTAACTGCAGCTCTGACTTCTCCTCCCACACCTGCTCCTAGATTCTGGCTAAGAATCTGGAAATGTGAAAGACACAAGTTTAGCTAAATCGAGGCATCCCACAAACTAGAGCCATAGCATCATCATGCCAGGCTGCTGACAGAGTCATGCTCCACACTCTGATACAATGCTGTCATGGTTTCTGTCAGTGGTCAGTGTAATCTAAGCTGTGAGCTAAATCATGGCATCAAGTGACAAATAGTTCAGTCAAGCCACCATCATGTGGTGCATGGTTGGTAAATAGTGATAGTTTTATCATGAATAAATTAGAGTAAAGTTTACATGGCATGTTTATTTGTTGCTACCTTTCTTTTTTTCTTTTCTTCAAATCGTCATTATTATGCGGTGCTTCGTTAAAGTTGTTCAATTACAAGGTTGCCAGATTTGAATTATTCAAACCTTATGTCTGTTTATTTTCATAATTATTGCATTCATCCATTTATCTTCAGCAACTGGTTTATCCTGGTCAGGGTCATGGTGGATCCAGTTTCTGTCATAGGAACACCAGGGATGAGTGGGAATCATCGCAGGGAACCATGAACACATATTCACACCTAAAGGAACACAACATGTTTTTTAGAGATTGGAGGAAACCAGAGAACACTGAGGAAATGTACACACACACACACATATATTAACCCTAATCCTAATCATAGTTAATTAAAATAAAGGTAAAAAACAACAACAGCGTTTGTGTTTCAGAGAAGAGATTCTTTTTATTCATATCTGATCATTTAGACACTTGCATTTACAACCCAGATCGACTTACAGAAGCCTCTATTAATGAATACAAGCTGATGGCAGTTCAGTAGGTCACGGACTAAAAAACTCTACATTACTTGTTCTGCTGCAGCTTCTGATAATGTAATGTACAAGATGACCTGAAAATGATCTACGTTTTCTGACACAGTGTAGGCTCTGGTCACTTCTAACATCTATGTCCATCTGCACAGCTCTACGCTTTGTGGCTAGAATTGCAGACTTACAATTTTGCTGCCACGAACAGATTCCTTCCCCAGAGGGACACACTGTGACTTAAAGTTTCAGACACACTGTAATCTAACCACACAATAAGTCATCAGGAAAACAACCTGTTTGTTCCTGTAATCTCTCTGACTATAAAAGCACAATCTTTTATGGTGGTGTGTAGACCATAGGGCATTGTGTCTTCCTGATAACTGAAATTAACTCTCAGCTTCCGTCTGTGTAACCCTGAACACGCTGTAGTGAATGTTGATGTGGTGTAAACAATGTAAGATGCACTCTGTCTTCAGTGTGTGAACTTTTAATGCTAATCATAGAGGGGACAACCCCCCCCCCCCGATCTCCAGCCTAGTTTAAAAATAGTTTTGCAGTCATGACTGATGAACTTTGGATGTCTAAACGATATCACTCTTTTCCCTCAGCCAAATATATATTTTTTTTATAACATATAAGTGAATGTGACTAAAATGTTCGCATGACCGCTCTGCCTGACTTTCTTACCTTTGCTTGCTTTGGATTTGCTTGTACTTTCAAATGTTTATCGTGCGCACACGTCACACACTTGCTTTCAGTGGGATCTTTGTGCACTGTGTGTGTGTGTGTGTGTGTGTGAGGGGAAAAAAAATCAGTTTACACACGGAATTTCGTCATAACGCTAATGGAAACCTTTTCATCACTGAAAAAGTCTTATTTTTGTTTATTTCTCCAGTGAGCATGTGTTATAAGCATGCGTCAGAAATCCGAGCTGTAGCTAGCAGGTCAAATATTCTGAACAGAGTTAAAAATTTTGTGCTCTTCAGGAAATATTATTCGCTTCTCTTTAGGAAAATCAGCTGATCTGGATGCAGCCCAGAATGGATCAAATAGGGGCAGTGGTGGCTCAAGTGGTTAGGGCTCTGGGTTGTTGATCGGAGGATCAGGGTTCAAGCCCCAGTACCACCAAGCTCCACTGTTGGGTAATTGAGCAAGGCCCTTAACCCTCTCTGCTCCAGGAGCGCTGTATCATAGCTGCCCCTGCGCTCTGACCCCAACTTCCTAAGCTGGGATATGCGAAGAAAAGAATTCCACTGTGCTGTAATGTATGTGTGGCGATAATAAAGGCTTCATGCCCTCTACTTCTTCTAAATGCTGCTGGAGCTGTCACCTACATGTCTAATAGAGTGAACGATGGCAGCTAGGATGTAATGTTCTGGTATAAAGTATCAGATAAGTGTTGTAGAAGGGTTTTAATTTTAGTCTGCTTATGTTTATGTGGTGCATAAAGCCACAGAGCTGGTTTGCATGATGCAGTTATGATGGAGCAGTCTGTGTTTGGCAGAAGTATCTTGTGAACTGCACTTAACTTAAGAATGGGAACTTTCAGTTTGCCTATTCAGATGTCACGGAAATGAAGCTGCTTTGACTTGAAGTCATCTTGTATTTTGTTTCTTGACAGATAAGCAGCACACAATATAGAGTAGATTTCCAATACTTATAACTATTGATCTAATTTGGTATTTTATTTACTTTATTTTATTTCACTTTATCACTGGTTTGCTAAACTGGCATCTCGAACATAATCATAAATTCATTACTCCGTCCAGTGAAAGCTGCAGTGTCCGATTAACTAATCTAAAAAGCTTCAACTAATGTAATTTAACTAAAAATGTAATGAGCTCTTAATGTGCAGTGATGCAGGAGAATAAAAATACTTCTCTGGAAGGGGTAGCTGTAATTTCTCTCCTGTCCTGGTAATGTCTCTGGTGATGAAGCTTCATGTTTTTAGTCTCTGCAGAAAAGCAGAAATTTTTGGCTGAGCATAGGCTGTGATGTTTAAAGGTTTTCTGTTCATGTGAGTGAATCTAGCAGCTGAAATAACTTCCCGACGTTGCTAGTGTCTTTATTTGTTGCTCGACGAAGTGTTTAAATGTGAGCGTACTGCATGGTGTGCTTGCATTCGAGTTACGTAACAGTCTTCATGCTGCACTGTGTAGCAGTCTGTACTGCACTTTTGTCACTGGTTCCACATCCTTTTGTATGCTCGATCCTGGAAAGGTAGTGCTGGTATGCGTTTAAGCTAATTATCATGCCTAATAAAAATAGTTCCTACCAACAGCCAGACTATATAATGGGTTCATGTAAATTGTGCATCAATAGAGACATAGATAGAGATAAAAACCAGCTGGTGTGTGTTTATGTTTAACTGTGTTGGAATGGAATTTGTGCCTGTTTTGGTGGCTCAACATTGAATGTCTTTGTCATGTCACAATCCACAGTGTTGAATAATGGCTCATATAAAAGTAGACATTCAGGGCTTTAAG
>JAUCMX010000002.1:21098248-21153248 GCA_033459395.1 Hemibagrus guttatus
AGCAGGGTGCGATTTGTGGAAAAAACAGGGGGATGTTTTGAAAATAAGCTGATATACTACTCTGAATTCTCTTCATTTGTCGCTTATTTTGCTAGTTGTATTTTTCACGCTGACATTGACCGTGAGTCGGTGCTTGGTGACATTTGGAAAAGGTGTGCATGGAAGACCACTGGAAGAGGATTGCGGTATTGTCCTAGACGTGGAGCGGGAGCCTTGATAGTGAAAGTCTGTTTCTGGTTTTATTATTGTTTGCGCTAACAGCGTTTCACTTGGATATATTTTTCAAATATTTAAATATTTTATTTTTAGGCATATTTATATAATCTATTTTTGAATAAGCATTAATGACTATGTTGGCGGGGGGGGATTGCACCCTACACCATAGTATCAATAGGATATTGTATGATCATGAACAGGTCAATCAACAGAGAGAAGGACAAAACAATTAATATAAAAACAAAGCAAACAAAAAAGGGGGGTGCTAGAGGGTTCATTTAATCTTTCTTAACAATGTTGACTTCACAGCATATATTAACAAGTTTTATTCCATATTTTATGCATATGCGTTAGTGAACGCTACCTTCTTTGTATACATGAAACAAGTGTGTGTTAGCCTCAGTCTCCGATGTGACTTCCACAAACTGAATGTGATGCATACAGCAAGCCACAAGCTACTCACTGATTAAGTATTAAAAGGTAACTTGTTACTATTCAGTCATGTTAGTTGCTTATCAGGACATTTATAAGCAAATCTTTTGTAGCTGGACTTTTATATCATGTAGCTGGATACTTCTGGTCTAGCAGAAATGAATATTTTGTGAAGGATCAGTGCAAACTCATATAAAACAAAACAAAAAGACCCACAGGTTTTCCAAATGAGAGTTTCAGCCTTTAGCAATAAACACACATCTGATGTAACTGAAGATAGTGCAGCTAATCAAACAAATATGCTCTTTGTGAAGTTCATGTTTGAAGTAAGTGTGGTCAAAAGGACTCACGCAAAAATACAGACGTGAGAAAAGACACTTCTCTTTCAAGGTCATTCAACTCGTCACACAGATACTCAGGTAGCAATAGAGCAATGGAGCCCTTTTCCAGTTAAGGAAGTGAGATAAGTTGGAGTACGTCAGCGTCTGGCATTGATCCATAGTCAGAATCGTCCAGGGAATGTGGGCAGGGTGCCGTCCTTTAAACACCCTCCCAAAGTAAGGGGCAGATAACCGTGTTTCCCTTACAGTCCGAAATCAACAAAACAAGATGAATGATGCTGGGATCTAGATTGAGGACTATGCAGGGATAGACAACTTTACAATTTATCAGCCAGGCTACTGAGCAAGTAAACGCTCCAGTGTGCTGCCCAATTTCACGTCTTCCTTGCTTGGAAACTGACTGAACAAAATGTAGTACCTAATGTGACCCAATGAAATCTGACTAGCTTGATAATTACTTGAATAGAGATTAATTATTAATAATGATTCTCTTTTAGTGAAATTTATAATGTAGCACATTTTGTTTGCGCTCTCAGCAATAAGTCACCAAATCATTGGCCATTGTTTCAGCAACATGAGATTAAGTGTTCTTTAAAAGATCTCCAAAACTGGTTCGTGTCTGTATTTTCGGTTGTTATGTTGACAGGTGACAGTGTGCTGTTTATTTTGTTCAGCTTTATCAGTATTTCCATATTCCTGCATGTTCCTGATTCTGAAGAGTTCATTTTTAATCTATGCATGCTAATTAATACACATTCATTCTTAAGAATTTCCATCAGCTGGATAGTTTGGCTGCCGTCGTGTGTAGGGCAGGTGTTGTTTATGCTATAATTACAGTACTGAGGTAGGAGTACATGATTCAGGGGAGGAAAAAAATCAAATTTTTGGGCCAGCATTACAATTCTGATTCTGTATTGTTACATCGACTTCCTTCACCGGACGACTGTAACCCATCCTCTTATAGGTCAGTTATCACGTTTATGGAGTAAAGCTAGACTTTACATTGCCAGTCTACTGTCACGTTTTGTTAATTAAAGTGGTTGCACCTTGAAATGATCGTAATGACATGTATGAGCTACTCTTTTGATTCCAAATCGATTCGTCATCTAGCCTTACATTGAGGTGTGCACTGTGAAGCATGGAACAATTAAAAATCGCTACATACCTTATGAAACAATTCATTTTTCAACATCAATAAAGAGTAGACATCTTTCTTTCTCTCTCTCTCTCTCTCTCTCTCTCTCTCTCTCTCTCTCTCTCTCTCTCTCTCTCTCTCTCTCTCTCTCTCTGCCACAGCTAGAAGCTGCTACAGTATTACCAAAATAGCCAGGTTTTGTTGTAAAATTTCTGCTTAAGAAAGAAAGCATTCTCTGTGTTGGTTCATTTTGATATTATAATTTACACCATATCCAAGGCATCTTAGGGAGAATGTAATGTGCAATCAGGGCGTTTGTGTTAATTAGTATAGCGTAATAAATGCTGGGTAACTGCCATTACTTACCAATATGTTCCTCGAGGTGAAGAGATGATGGATGTTAAGTTATTTAGACATATTCAAATTCTCACTCTCACACATACATTCAGTCCTGCTAGAGATAACTGGTACTCTGTATATCTTAGAGCAATTCTTCCCATGTTAGGGCATGTTCATGGCTTTTTATATTAGAACAGCTAATGAATGGCCCTAAGCTCTCACACATTCAAAGACTGACTAATATTGTGCCTGCAGTTATTAGTTAAGATTATCTGGGAGTATACAGTGCGTCCCAACGGTCTGCTGTCTGTTATTTTGTCTGCACTTCCTCAGGCCAGCCACATCGAGCTGTCAGGGAGGATCTGAGACCTGGCATGCTTGCTCCCAATAAGTTGAACTGGAAAATGTGTGATTTTTATTATACCTCTGGGTTGCAGTTTGGTGTCTCCTTACTACAGTATCCAGATCCAGCATGGGCGTGCAAGCCACGATTCATATTCTCCGTTTGCCGTGCGTGTTCCAACATGCCGCTTCGATGGAATGTAAACATGAAGCACAAATGAAAGACGTAAGACAGCTCACTTAAAAAAAAAAAAAAAAAAATAGGGCTGGGCTAATCACAGCCTAGTACAGCCAAAGGGAGAGTGTGTGCAAGAGCAAGCGTGCTCATAAACGGCTGGTTTCGGCTACTTTGCGTAGTTGATCCAGTTCTGCCTGGGTTGTTTTTGTTGACTTCCCACCGCTTGTGTTGCTTCGTCTGTTTTAATAGAGAGAGAGAGAAAGAAAGAGAAAGTAAAAAAGTGTACAAGATGAGAGAGATGACACTTCTGCAGTAGTAGAGTGGGCTCTGTTGTCTTTATTTTGCTATGTAGTTTGCCCGCACACTTTCATCATGCAGGCTCACAAGTGACCCATTGGATTGTTTTTATTCAGCAGTTGGATACTGCTAGAGATCATCCAAAAGATCAGAGTTTCAGAATAAAAAGGTCAGGTTACCTCATGAAAGTGTTTATTTAATTTAGGAAATAGATGTCATGACATCTGCTCTCCTAGTGGTTGGGATATGTATGAATAATATATCTTTTTTTTTTTTTTTTTTTTCTTTCAAATTTGCTCTTGACATTTGTTCTTGACCTGTAGATAAACATGACAACATTCAACATATCAGTGGAGTGTGATCAAATCACATCCACTCGAATGCCCTGTGGTGGAGGAAACTAGCCCTTGGGTTTATATTCGCCTGTGTATGTTTAGATGATGATGACAAGGCATCTGCCTCATCCGTACAGTGTGCTGTAGATGAGTGTGTATGTGGTGAACAGCTCTATTGTCAATTAAATGGGTTATATAGTATGTGTGTGTGGATACGACTGTATCCTAGAGCTTATTAACAATATTTCAGCTCTTTTTCCATCTTCCTCACTGGCCTGTAACCAGTTTGTTTCTTTCTCGTGCTCAGTCTCAGGATGTACTAACACAAATTTTCTTATCATTTTTTATTATATAATTAAATTGATATGGATACCAGAATATGTCAAATTCAATACCAAGCCATTTTTGTGCCAATATCTGATATCTCTATCATTTTATTTATTCTTTTATCTTCCGTACACACGTCACATGTGCAGTTCCTGGGAAATGATCAAATGGGCTCATGTTTGAACAAAACCTGTTTGTTCCAGGGAAATAGGAAAGCAAGAACAGGATGGAAATCCTAAAGTCAACAAAGAATAATAGGAGAAAAATTGGAAAGATTCGGAATTAAAGGAGCTGAAGAAATTTGAGCGGAGGATTCACGAATGACGGATAGTATGTCTACTGAGCATTTATAAAAGAATCACCTGCAGAATTGGAAAGTCTGAATTGGAGCAAGTAGAGAGATGAAGCTAGCATGATAAAGAGTGTTCAAAATTCTAATTCCATATATCTGTCTGTCTGTCTGTCTGTCTGTCTGTCTGTCTTTCTACAGACATAATTTAGTGTAACAGCTTGTGAAATGTGTCTCCTGGAGTAGGCTTAAATAATCAAGTCTTGATTATAGCAAAGTACACCACTAACGTTCCTGCTTTTGAGTTTGAAACATTATAGCTCTGCTTTCTTGGCCTTATGAGTTTTATTCACCCAAATTTATTACCTTCACCGTGAGATGAATTAAGTTCCTTATATTTGGAACACTTTTGTCGTGTAGGAGTGTGTCATGGCCGTCTGGCCAAGTCATTAAAGAGGGACTGTTCTGTACTTGTTTTCCATGCTTGCTTTGATGATTTCCTGAGTGTGGGGGTGATGCAGGCTGTACCAAAAATACGTATGGAGGGGGGATTCGAATTTCTTATTTTATAGTGAGTTTTACAGTATAGACTGCAGCCTTAATGCCAAGTCAGCAACCCCAGCTCAAGAAAAAGTCCTCAGGTGGAGGTTAAAAAGATTAAGAAACTTGGGAAGATTCAGGGGAATAGAGCAGATTAGTTCAGCATACAGTGGTCAAAGTGGGCTTGGTGCAAGAGCTTGCAATCAACATGGGTGGTGGTGCTGGCTCAGATGCTGAACTACTGATCAGAAGTTTGTTACTTCAAATCCTAGCACTGCCAAATTGCCCCTGTTGGGTCCTTGTGCAAGGCTTAAACCCTCAGCTTCACAGCTATATAAATGAGATGCACGTAAATTGCTCTGTATAAGGGTATCTGCCTTTTAATTCAATTTCATAATTATAATTGTATAAGAAATGAGACATAGAGAGAGAAATAACTGCGTCATGTCTTTATAATTATGTTTTCGTAATTGGTGAAAAATGCCTGATTTTGCGATGGCCCATATCTGTGAAAAATTTGCAGTAATTCTGAAAAACGAAAAAAGCTTCTTTAAATATTGCAGAGGTTGCTTGATTTTATGTTTATTTCAATGATTGCAAAATCCTGAAGGGTTTGACTAATGAGTTTACCTTAGTTCACCAAAAATCACTATTCATTGGCCCACCACCTTGATCTCTCTGAGAATGGAAGTTCAGATTCATCCTTAACTGGACTAAATGTCTGAATCCCAAATGGGGATGAACAAATGATGACGTAAAAGGTATTATTTGAGTCCAGCGCTTTCTTTTCATGTGTTTATCTGCAAGGTGAGAGTTTGTTTTGAAAGCAGGAGAGTTATGAAAATTTCTGCTGAACGTTTAATCATTGATGGGTTGCTCATCCTTTTTTCCGTCTGTCTGTATGTCCTTCTGTCGGGGCATGCATTCTTCCGAGATACTAGTGAGTCTGATATCCCAAGATTGAGTGGTTAAATGTTTGTAAGAGTTGAGGTCACGGCAAATTTCTGAAATAGTTACAATGCGTAACACCTAACTGCATGTTTTGGAAAAGATGTATATAAGTTATTTACAGAGTAAAAATAGTTCTAGTAACACAAGGCACATGCTATAATTACAGTGTTGAAGCATCACCAGTGAGTGGTTTACATTTAAACAGGACAAATACCAAAAGTAAGTTTTTTTTTTTTGTCCTTTTGTTGTTGTGCCAATTTGGTTGAGCAGCTACAAAAAACCCCTGAAAAATATGAAATCTGCTTGTTCCAGGCCCCACATGCTAGTGATTATCCACCCCTACCAAATAATGACAGGACATCTATTTCAGAATTTAGGAAAATATCTAAGTATGTGCATTTTTTTATTCTTTCCATTGATAACAGCTGCATTTACTGGTTAGAGATGGTGAGGTGGATTATAAGAAGCTGTGATTGATGAGAGTGATGTTTTCTTTGAGACATTAAACATCAGCCATTAAATACGTTAAAAACCATAGAAGCACTTAACCTTTAAGGACTGTGGTGTACTTGACAACCAATTAGTGTTTCTGACCCTGTGTTTGAGTGTGTACATGTCTGTTTTAGGGGTCCTGGTTTCTCTCAGTCATGGAAAGCATTAGCACAACCATAACAGAGAACTCTTGGACCAACATCAGTAATTCTGTCTTTGCCACAAGGTGCCCATTTATGGCAAACATGCAGTAGAGGTTGGCAGTACATTAACCCCTGCTTTGCATCTGAGATTTGTACATTCTCACTCAGTCTCAAACACACACACACACACACACATACAGAAGAGTAAGCTTGTACTTGTGTTTCGTTATCTCTGTGGTAATATCAGATTGCTGTTGTTTCTCTAGAGACCTTTAAGTAAAGCAAACGAGTCATTTGGAGAAGGTGATCAGGGAATGGTGTGTGTGTGTGTGTGTGTGTGTGTGTGTGTGTGTGTGTGTGTGTGTGTGTGTGTGGTAGATACTTAAAAGGTCCCAAAACAAAAGGTACAGTGTGGGAGTGGATATCTATTTAATTGTACCTTAATTTCCTTTGAGAATTTCTCCATGTAAGAATATTTCCCCAAAGCAGCTCCACCTAAACTCCAGCTCACAGTGCCTCCTGTTTCCTTTGCACTCTGCATGAGTGGAAAAGTTGTGAGGAGTTTTGGAAACGTGCCCAGAAAACGTCAAGTATTTCCAGAGTTGAGCGGAGTCGTGCTGCCCCAATGTTGTGGCTTGTATGTTGCTGCTGTTGTGTCAGGCCTTAAGGGAATCCACAAAACACGGAAGCCTTGCTTGGTCTGTGTAACTTGTGCTGATTAATTCCTTGTCAGTTGCAGGGAGGGCAGTGTGACTCATCTCCCTTCTCCAATGACTGTAATTTGCTTGTCACTTGAATTAAAATTGGAAGGCCATCGGAACATTTCTCACCATGCCTTTGTCGTTTTTTTTTTTTTTTGTGGTTCAGATGTTTGGGCTTTTTCTCTTGTTTAAGGCTTATCACCATTATTGGGCTTGAAGGATAGTGAGGATTTATCACTCGGTGCTTTGTTTACCTGCTCTCTGCATTTTCCATTTCAGAGGTATGGCCCAACCTTGATGTGGAGTGTAAGAGTTATAGGTGTGTGTAGGTATATAAACTGGAGGAAAAAAGTAATATGTGGTCAGTCAGATTAAAAAATATATTATGTATATGAGTTTACATACAAATATTACGATTCTCAAACAAAAAAAAAAAGATTTCATTGCAATTTAAACAAGTTTCTAATTACGAGAATGTATGATGTAGAGTGAGCGTGATCAATTCATGTGATATTAACGTAAAGCATTTACATTGTGAATTCTCGCAAGAACGTTGCCACTGATGGGAAACTAATACTATAAAGTTAAAGTGAGGCACTTATGGTAGAATAGCGTAGAAGTAATGTGTTTTGCAAAAGACCAGCATCGTGGATTTGATTCTCAGCTCAGGTGTGAGCTCGTACGAAATGTACGAAAACTTAATATGTTTATGTAAATGAAGCAAATTTGACACGCTTTTTGATTTCTTAAGGTTTCCCAACATTTGCAGCTAATGCTACGCTTCCATACAGGAGCAAATCTCTTAAAGTCAAGCTGTAGTTTTATTTAGCTATGAATAGAATTTAGAATTCTAAGTAGAGAAATGATCCAGGACTGCTTACTAGTGTGTTGTGTTTCATGGCGATGCTGAATGGTGATCATAATCGGCAGCAAAAAGAGACATGGCAGCCAGTTCCATAATATGTACATGAACAGATTTTGTGACATCACTGTTAATTATGATAATAAAGGGTCATTTCAGTACAGGGAAATTAAATTTTTACATACTACAGCAGATAGTGAATATACATATGACAAATATATCAGTATATCAGATTTTCAGTATTAAAGTGAACTTTGAGTTCTGTGCTGTTTTTTTCCTCTCTGACTGCTGTGACTTGCTGGTCAGGACTAAGGTTATCGCCTTCATGCTGTTTACTGGTTACTGCATTTTCCATTTTCCACTTTGGAACAATGCAGCAGCTGTAGAGCCTACTGTTCCCTTTTTTTCTTGGGGCCTATTTTTATCCCACAGCGGTGGAGCTTCTCGGCTAAAGACATCCTTTCCTTCAGAAAGGCCCGAGTTTGCACTCGGAAACACCCTCCAACTCATGTCACTCTGACTAATGTCAAGGACTGAGCTCTATTTTAAGAAAAAGAGAAAAAATAACATTGTCGCGAAATCATACAGATGTGATGTTCATTCTGGATTCTTGGAAGTTTTTCCCCCCACCACTTGACTGAGTTTTTTTTTTTTTTCCTATCGCTGTTCATTGTTATGCATTCATGTTGCTTCCTGCATGTATGTGCTCTGGACTGTTAGACTGAAATGGCATGGCTTAGTACATTCCAAAGAAGGGAGTTTCCCTCTGGGATTGTTTTAGCTAAGGTTCATTTTTCCTTACTGTCAGCTCTCCCTGTGAAAGCTTTTTAAAAATCTGAAATATTTATTCCTGTGAACACTCAGGGGTTCCAGTTTATACAGCCTGTGAACACTCAGGGGCTCCAGTTTATCACTATATTTGTGTATCTAATAAAGTGTGTTTGTGTTTGTGCACGCACTCGTGTGTGTGCGTGTGTGTGTGTGTGTATATTACACATTATTAGGTACACCACCAAGCAAGTAATTAGGAATAAGAGATGAATAAGAGATCTGTGTGTGTGTTTTTTTCTTAAATTAAGTAATTAAAAAAAAAAAAACTCGCCTGAAAGAATTGCATGAGACAAGAAAATACGTTAATAGTTGGATTCCATGAAATGCAATAAAAACAAAAAATCATGCGAGTTGTACATTTTTTTCCCCACATGGCAAGTGGTCAGATATGAAACTTGAAGGACAAATAAAGACCACATTCATTAATGTGAACGTGAAGTAACTATGTAGTCAGGGTTGTAGGGGTTGCAGAATTAGGTTACTATTTTGTTTATATTTTAATGGCACTGAATAAATCTGAGACTGTTACAGGTATGTATGACTTAAAATAAATGTGCAGTGGGGGTTTAAAAAATAATCTTGAGCACATCTCTATTTAAAAGAAAAAAGCTTTAGGCCACACCCATAAGATACTCTTAGTAACCATTAGTTTGTTGCCAATCTGGTAATTAGAAACTAGCTCTGTAAAATTGGTTCTCAAAGCTCTTATTTTCAACTCACTGCTCCCGTTCCACGTTTCACGAAACCATAGCATAGTCCTGTATTGCACGGGCCACTTGTCAGGTTATGGACCTACTCTTAGCCCCGAGTCTCTCTGAAGTGCTGCTCGTAACATCTGCTTCCATCAAGCTTCTGTGGAACCCTTCATCTTTTTTGGAAGATAGATTGGAGTCCTGCTGTGGGGGAAGAAAACACTTGCTCTTTTAACTCCTACTGAAACATCAAAAGCTCTACAGCTCCATCAACTCTACGGGTAAACCCTAAACCCTAACCCTTATTCAAAGCAGCAAAAATAAACCCTGCAGCAGATGTTGAGCCAGTGAGCTGAGTGTGAGCTGTATACTGTGTCACAGTTTCATGGTTAATCACAGAGAGGGACTGGACGCTTGCCTTACCACAGGCTTTTTCAAAATACAGATTAAAGTGTGCTTTATTTTATTTTTTTAAAGCATGTGGTGCTTTTTCTTTTAGTCACTGCAGTGACTCCACTGTTTATGGAAATATCATTCTCATAAATATCTTAAAGTTCTTTTTAGATTGGACTTTTCATCGGGAGGTGAAATGAGGCAATTATTACGGGAGTATATCTGGGAATTTAGTCACATCTGGAAAGATTTCCCTATTTTACCTTCCAGTAGAATTAACCCAAGGTTATATGTAATCCTGTTTGAAGTGACATGCTCGTTATGATTGCATCATATCCTGTGGGAAAATGACTTATTCGTTGGGATAAATAGACTCTAGCCGTGCTCTTTTTTTCTGCTGTCGTCTTCCAGCAAAAATCATGCTGATGTTTTGCTCGAGTTTATAAACGATAAAAAGGACTTGTCAGAAAAAATCTGATGTCTGAAAAAAAATCAGAAAAGTCTGAAAAAGATGTCGTCTTGAGTTCTTAACACAAGTAAAGCTTACGTTCATGATCCACTCGAATATTAACACTTATAGGCAAATATTGTGATAAATGAGGTGTATGTAGTACACATGGAATTTATACTGCGATAAGTAAAGTCAAGTGATAAGTAAAGTCATACATTCATATACTCACTCTGTTATTATACACAGATCCCACTCAAATTGATCACAATTGCTAAGGATCCTCTAGCAACATTATTTAACAGACTCATTTATAGAAATTTGATTCTGCAATAAATACATTTTTCACCAGTAAGTTTAAAATGTCTGACTGTAACACTCCTCTACAGTTCAAGTGACAATTTTGCAAAATCTTAAAAAAGGGGGTCAGCAGTTAGAACAGTAGGATGATCTTGCTCTAACCTGCACTCATTATTGTCGAGAGTTGTGTGTCTGTGCAATTTCAGGGGAGGTTTTGCAGCTAGACAGATGGAGAATGTGTTTTCTCTTCCCTTCTCTAAATGTAAATACCAAAAGCTCATAGAAACAAGGCACCACCAGCTTTCTTACAAGAGTTGGCATGTGATCAGGACTAAATGAGACAGCTGTCTCGTAAAAGAAGTGTGGAACAAGGGTACATTATGCTGCAACGCTGATGAGCTTTGTTTGCAGAGCATGAACTGTGTTATTAGATTTGCGCAGTGTTTAGTAGTGCAACAGGTGGGCAGATGTCACTGGGGAGAAAGCAGCCGTGCCAAAAGGTCTGCCTGGTGCCAAGGTCTACAGGAACAGATATGGTCATCCAAATCCAGTATAAAGTGTTGGCCAAACATTATTCCATGTCATGGAAATAATTTCATATAATTTGTTGGAGACTCGGAGCGAGCCAGCCTGTCTGGCAGAATGCGCCTTTAACGACAGGACTATTTCCGCTGAATCTGACCGCACTCTTTTCCGTGCACTTTATTCTGGTTTTGAATTGTTCCGCTACTTCAGGAGTGCCTGAGTGTGGTCTGTTCCTTCAGAGAAAAACAGATGCATTAGGAGTGCTTTATCTCGGTATTGATTTGCTGCAGTGGGATATACACATGCTCTGAATTGCAGCAAGATCTGAGCTGCTTCTCAGGAATCGATCAAAACCTCGGCTGATTGATGAGTTGACATGGTGTTGGCGGTTTAGCCTCTGTCATTTAGGGATTTTACTGGAGAGCGGTAAACGAACCATGTATTTGCGTAGCTGTTGTGGGAGATGCCGTGTTTTTCTTTCGTGAGTCATTTTAAAGCAGACTGTTTCAGATTTGATAACCAGCCAGACCTGGCCTTGCTAACTGCACTGGTGTTCTCTAAAAATAATAATACTAATATCAATACTTCTGCTACTACTAACAACAATATTGCTACTATTAATAATAATAAATAAACTTTTTTTTAAATATATATAATGGATTTTATGTTATAAAAATGCTGCTCAAATTCAGTTACAGTGTGAAGTAAAAAAAAAAAAAAAAAAGAAAAGGAAAAAAGTATAAATATAAGCAGTTTATATATAAGTACAAATAACTTGGCAGTAAAAAGTAAACTAATAATAAAAGCTAATTAAAGGCTAAAGAGAAAAAATATGTTTTGAGCTGCTTTTATTAAATATTGATGGATAAATCTAGATGATTAGATGGAGCCTGATGAATGTTTAATGGTAATGTGTTCCAGATTTTTGGTGCATAAAAACAAGGCCTTAGCACTCCTTTTAAAAATCCGTATGTTGACGATGGAGAAATCTAGTACACTAGGATTTGAAGAATTTAGAAGATGGTTTATAAATGTAGTGAGATATAAAATAACTTATATTTATATAGTTGTCTGATTAATTCTACAGGAAACGGACATTTGGGGGTTTGATGCTAAAACTGGTGGATCTTGTTTTCTAGTTATGTCCTGTATTCAGCCCCTATATTACACATCCGTAGTGTTTTTGTCTCATCCTCGCATCCTCTCCCGAACAGGAAAAGCCCAATTACAGCGATATCGGCGCTACACTGCAAACGTGATAGCCTGTGAAATGTCTTGTGTGCATGCTGTGAGACTACGTTTGTCCTGCATGTAGAGCAAACAGGATGCTGTGCTCTGGAGAAAGACAGGAGATAAGACAGGAGAAGAAAGAGAGGAAGGACAGACTGGCGGCTGGGTTTGAAGCATCAGGATGTACGAGCAGAGTTGAAACAGAGGCTGGCCAGTGGATTGCTATGTTTTGTGGGCTGTGTCACAAACAGTGACAGCTGACTGAGAGTAATTAGGGAGTGTCTGAAGATGGATAGTGGCTTACTGTAGTTTAAAGGAAGTTCAGAGTCATTCACCTCTTCAGGGTATAACGCTTCTAACCATTTCCTGTTTACTGCCTGCTCTTGCGTGAGACTATATGAGAGTATTCATATACTTCCTTTTGCTTAGGTGTCTTGGCGCCATGCTGGCTTTGTGCATGGAAAGGCTTTTTTCCTGATGAATGATTAAATAGACCACCATAGTAGCCGCAAACGCCCCACGGACCCCTCCTGTACAGACACTCCTTTTCCTGGTCTCTATGTAAGAACTTGTTCCAGTCCAAACCCTTTGTATAAGCTTATAAATCTTTGTCAGCCTGAGTCTCTTTCTCTCCATGCTCATGAATAATATAGACTCGGCTTAACACGTACTTGTTTTGAAAACTCTCTTGCTCTCAAACATGTAATGAACTAGAACATGCTGTTTTATGTACACCGTAATTAGACATACAGTATGCAGGGAAAAGTAGTTGTACATTTGACCATCACAGCCATATGAGGTTCTTCCCTAAACTCTCGTTATAAAGTTGGAAGCCCACAGTTGTCTAGATTGTATGCTGTAGCATTACTGTTTCCCTTCTTTGGAACTAAAAGGCCCAAACCTGTTCCAGCATGACAGTGCTTCAGTGCACAAAGCAAGCTCCATGAAGACATGGTTTGCCAAAATTGCTTTGAACATGGCTTGACCTAAACCACACTGAACCTGTCCTGTAAGACTGGAACACTGAATGCCTGACTTCACTGCCTGACCTCACTAATGCTCATGTGGCTGAATGCGCAAATCCAACAGCCACATTGCAAAATCTAGTGGAAAACCTTTTTGAAAGATTGGAGATATTTATAACAGGAAAAAGGAAAATCTGTAATGAGATCTTCAGCAAGCACTTATGGGTGGTGATAGTCATCCACAAACCAGTGGTCACAGTGAAGTCTATTTAAGATTTAAACTGTTGGTGGCAGTTAAAATGACACTATAAACTTTTCAAGGCAATTTAATATAAACAATATAATAAATATGCTCATATGGGTATATGCTAAGTGGCTCTGGTTTTGCATATCTGTTCATAATATATGCCAGAAAATGGGTGCATCTTGTGCAACTCTATATAAATGGAGACATGCCCAAGACATTAGATTCAGAATCAGAAAAGTTTTTATTGCCAGGTACAGCCAAGGGTTCACGAAGAGCACTTTACAGTACTAGGAATTTGTCTTGGTGTCAGGTGCAAACATATACACAGATAAAATTTTAAAATAATAAAATAAACTATAATAAATTAAATAAAGCTGTTAACAGCAAGTGACTTACGTGTTGCAATTTACAACGTAAAAGTGTAAGTGAAATTGAAGGAAACTGTCCAAACATATATACAGATAAAGTATGTACACAATCGGGAATGATGATAAATATGTACACAGAAGTTTGAATGTGGGTAAGTGGGGAACTGTTCTTGTTGCGTGAGGTCCTGGTCCTGATGGACCGGAGCCTCTTTTCAGAGGGGAGGGACCGAAAGAGTTCATTTCCGGGATGAGAGGGGTCGGCTGCGATCTTGGTTGCACGTCTCCGGGACCTGGAGACGTACAGCTCTTGGAGAGATGGGAGACTGCAGCCAATCACCTTCTCAGCTGAGTGGATAACACGCTGCAGTTTGGCCTTGTCCCTGGCTGTAGCTGCAGCAAACCAGACCGTGATGGAGGATGTGAGGACAGATTCAATGATGGCAGTATAGAAGTTAACCAACATCTTCACAGGGAGGAGAAACTTCTTCAGCTGCCGCAGGAAATGCATCCTCTGCTGAGCCTTCTTGGTGAGAGACCTGATGTTCTGCTCCCACTTGAGCTCCTTGGTGATGGTGGTGCCTAGGAAACGGAAGGACTCAACGGATGTCACCGCAGAGTCACAGAGGATGATGGGGGGGGATGAGGGTGGTGTCGTCAGCAAACTTCAGGAGTTTGACAGACTGGTGACCAGATGTGCAGCCATTGGTATAAAGGGAGAATAGCAGAGGAGAAAGGACACAGCCTTGGGGGGATGGACAGTGACTGAGAGTGGTTGATGTGAAGTTACAGTGCCATTCAGAAACGAGGGAAGGTGTAATACAGTTTCAACAACTAATTTGATGTGACTTAAGCTGAGACAAAATCACATCTGAGACTATTTCACACATTAACGAGACATCCACATGTCCTGTTGTGTCAAGAGCGATCAGAGCGTAACAACTGAAGCGTGTGACAAAATGTCTTTAAACACTTGAAACCAGCTGAGATCAGAAGTGTGAGTGATGTGATAAACCAAGCACAACAATGAGCATTTATTTCTTCTGAATAGGGTCACAGTCTCACGGTTAGATGCAGCGTACCAGGACGAGTGCCTCACAATTGACTGTTCCTTACTCTGGTGGTTCTCATGCCTTTTGTGTCCAGCTGCAAATTCTACATCATACTTTGGCTCTTACATATTCTTTATACAAGTAATCCATTACAGCTTTAATAAACACATTACATAATACATTTTTCCTTTGTTTACCACTAGCTTGTTTTTTTTATCGGTCGATTAATACCATGATATCATGATGTTATCATACTAAAATTTCAAACTGTAGCATCCCTACTTCTGAACCATAAACAGAATTGACCTCGGTGACTCCTGGGCCTTAAATCTCTGACAGACTAACTATAGTCCTGAGCAGGTCCTCTGGGGCCATGTGAGCTTGTACTTAACCTCTTGAGAGGTGAATATGTCCAAAGTTGGAGAAATCGGCATCACTGTTTTTTAGACACCGAATATTCCAGAGGGAGAAGTTGGGCAGAGAACCGAATTTCCTCTACATGCTTTTATTGTCTTCTGAGTGTGGGATTTGAATGGACTCAAGTCTCCAGTTTTGCACTCAAGTCTCCAGCATTGAACATTTGATAACTTCTAAAGAAATGCTATAACTATATTGAGCTCCTGGTTACACAGGACCATTTAACCATATAGTGTACACTACAGAAGGGAAATTATTTATAATCACATTATCTGATGATGATTGGTTCCTTTTTGAGTCTGGTTCCTCTTAAAGGTTTCTTCCTAATATAGTCTCAGGTAGATTTTCATTGCCACTTTCATGTCTTGCTTCCCCATTCTTGATAACCATCAATTTCAAATATTATAATTTATTTTCTGGATTTTTTTTGTTGACTTGAATTAAATACTAGGGGGGCACGGTGGCTTGGTGGTTAGCACATTTGCCTCACACCTCCAGGGTTGGGGGTTCGATTCCTGCCTCTGCCATGTGTGTGTGGAGTTTGCATGTTCTCCCCGTGCCTCGGGGGTTTCCTCCGGGTACTCCGGTTTCCTCCCCCAGTCCAAAGACATGCATGGTAGGTTGATTGGCATCTCTAAATTGTCCGTAGTGTGTGATTGCGTCAGTGAATGAGAGTGTGTGTGCCCTGCGATGGGTTGGCACTCCGTCCAGGGTGTATCCTGCCTTGATGCCCAATGACGCCTGAGATATGGATGAATGAATGAATTGAATGAATGATTTAAATACTGTGCTTAGTCCTTAAGACTTCCAGGACGTTGATCTTCACACTGTATTATACAGTATTCACACTGCTTCACAGTATTATAAATGATTATTGAACACGAGACTGTAACCACTTTTTTTTAATGATCTAAGAATGTGGCACACATTTTGCAGAGACTAAAAGAAAATAGGGCACCTGTATCTATCAAATGTTTATTATGTGGTTATGGTCTTGATGGTCTTACCAGACTGTCTGTGACCAAGAGCCACTTTTTTCCACAACAAGAGGCTATTTTACTAACATTGTAGGCATCCAACCACAGACCAATTTCCTGTTGTCTGTCAGAAACCATGGAGATTATCTTGTTTTTTCACCACTAACTGCTTCGAACAAAACTTGTTAACTTTTAAAAAGCAGACACTGTGCACAAAGCGGAAGTTTGTTGTGTTACAATGAAGCTGTAGATTGCTTCTGAAGCTTGTGGCCAGAAAAGTGCACTATAGATAGTCGGAACTTCATGGTTTGAATGGATGGGTGGATGGAGAGCCTCTGGCTGTAGCTGTGTTGTTCACTAAACAGGTCATATATATACGAGCAGGGTTTTGTCCTCTACTGCTGGTATTGACGTTTCTGCAGGACAGTATCTTGCTTCTATTCTCACTTATCTTCTCTGCTCAAGGATAACTTTCTTAACCATCATTTAAAGCTGATTTCTTTGTAGAGTTGTGTGTTATTGTGCATTATTATAGAGGAGTCTGCCTGAAACCAGTGATTGTGAGTTTAGAAACAAGACCTCAGCTCAATACAGTTTAACTGAAAATGTGAGGAGAGACTCTTGTTACTCACTGGTGGAAATCCATGTGGATGTAATTTCCTACTTCGTGCTTTTCTGATTATTGGGATCCTTCTGAGAAAATGTCTTATTTGCACATAAAATCAGTTATTTATCCTTCGGTTCTGGTGTAGTGCCCAGGCAATTGGCAGGAAGTTAATGTTCTGTAGAAAACAATGTTTCTGTGGACGTGTATTCATGCCACTGTGTTATGATCCCAGGCCCAATCTTGTGAACTTGTCATATGTTGTAGTCTTAAATTAGACGATACCTAATGATTCAGTACTCAGTAAAGCCATTCTGTCTGCTTCACTGGAGCCAAATATGTGTCAGACAACCACAGTGATTGGTTTAACAATGCACTTTTTTTCTTTAACCAACTTTTTTGGTTTTTGGAAGCTATGTGAATGCTTGAATTCTCTCTGTTGGCTTTTGTTACCCACAATGAGTCCTAATTAGAAATATGATGATTTGGTTTGTCTGTGTGTCTATGAAAAAACATTTTCTAACCCATTTATAACTGGAAAAAACCCCCACCATTCATTTAATGTTAAATACATATACATAGTCCATATAATACTCTCTTACACTTACTCACTTTCAGTAACTGCTTTATCCTGGTCGCGGTGGATCTGGAGACTATCCCAGGAACTCTGGGACTGAGGCGGGAATATACCCTTGATGGGACGCCGGTCAATTACAAGGCACCATATACAATATACACACATTCACACACCGGTTCACACTTACCTCCAGTTTTGCCCCTATTTAGAAAGTCTACCTACTTGAGATGCTTTTGGGAGATGGGAGGACACCGAAAAGCAGGGAGTGTGTGCACAGAAACGACACACAGACAGTAAACTCATGTTCATACCGAGTAAGCTCAAGTAAGCTCATGATCATACCGAGGACCCTGTTGATACTACCTTCTGTGTCCACTGCTGCCACATGATGATGGTTATTTTAAGAATATTTTGCCCATCCAGGAAGAAATTAGCCACATATCAGGTGGTCAAGTGCACAAATCTAAAAGTGAACTTGTGTCTCAAATTGGTTCTGTAAATAATAAAAGAGAGCAGTGAAATATATATATATATATATAGTAAGATCTGACTGTGTCTAATGTTGCTGTTTTGTCCTTGCTACCACTTTAAATTTTGTTAACCCTCACTGCTGGAGGTTCGTGCCACTCCCTGTTCTAAATGACAGGATGTGCATGACCACATATGCAACAGCAGAGTAAATGAAAACTACTGCAACACACATGATGTATCTTTTCTTTTTCTTTTTTTTAAGAAATATTTCCGACTGTAAAGTCCTGAGCACCTGTGACTGAAGCAGGAGTGGACAGTAATATCTCAAATATGGTACTTGAGTGTTTTTTAAAAAGCCAGTGTGGTTCATGTGGTGGCCATAAGAGCCCACAAAACATCCTGTTCTCCTGCTGAAGCCACATCCTAGCATTATGAGCCATTTAAGTTGCTTAATGACGTTCCATTAGTATAGATTTAGACTTATACTCAGGAGAGTCTTTAATTTGTGTCTTCTGGAGAAATGATGTGGTACCAGAGATCAGCCAGACCTTATAGTTTAGACTCAAATGCTATTTGTTCTCCTTACTAACTTCTTGGAGAGCATTGTTGCAATTAGGCTTAGTGTGATGTCATATCCTGTACTAATGAAGCCAAAATCTGCAAAACTGATAGCAGGCATTTTGTGTTACTTATCCGATTCTTCTCCACTGTCACCTCCACCGTCACCTCCACTTCTCTTGTCTCAGGAAGAATGGGTCAAGGCCACTGATTAATTCTAGCTGCTCTATCGTTCTCCATGGTCTCGGCCTAATTAGTTCTATAATGAGTGACCCTTGCTGAGGATTGCCTTAGCTTGCCTCGCTGAAGAGGGACACTCCATAACAATCCAAACAAGGAAAGACAGCAAACAGAGATTACTCTTTCTCTCTGTTTCTCTCCCTCTCGACCTGGATCAGAGTGCTCTGTCCTTGCTCAGACTATATTTTTAGCCTGGCTGCTGTTCCCCAGATACTGTGCAGCCTCCTTTCCGTGATGTGGAGCTCAAACTCTGACAGGTTTCTTTAGAAGACTGTTGCTGCTGCTCGTGTTACCTGATTAATATACTGGAATATAAATATAAATAAAGTAGTATTTCGGTATAAAATCATCCAGTTGTCACATTTAAATGGAACACATTTTAATGTTTTTTTTTTTTTTTTTAAGATATTGCAGTCCCATAAACTGAGATGGTATGTTTAGGTTAATTTTATATTAGTAACTACATTACATGTCATTTTCTTCCTTCCCGTTTACATTTGCTCTCTTTTCTTATCATTTTTTTCATATTTCTTTTTTTGCAAGTTGTCAGCAGGCACCAGTGGCAGATACAGGAAGTGATGGAGGAGTGTGTCTGTTCAAGTACCAGCAGAAACACTGACTATAATGCACCAATATTTTATTACAACATTTGCTTGAGGTATTTTTAACTTCCACATAATAATTAAGATTAGTTATAGGATTGTGTTTTAGTCAAGCAGGTGTAGGAAGGAAGTAAAGGTTTTTAATTTTAATTAAAATTGTGTACTTAAAGAAGTATTTCTTTGGGGTTTAGACCATTAGCATTTTATTAAGGATGATACTGCAAGCTCAAACTGTTTACAGTCTTGTTCCAAACAACACTTATTGAGTTTACAGTAATCTAGCTTTTGATGCTGTTGTGGTCACAAACCCCGTTTTCGTCAGAACCCTGACTAAGAAGTTGTCTAAATGCTTTGAGCGAGTTTCAGGATGCAGACTGTTGATCTGATAACACCTTTATACAATTTTTAATTACCTTGTTTTAAAACGTGACAGTGACTTAGTAATGTGTAATGTGTCAGTAGAGATTAGAAGGCTGTGAAACAGGCCTGAGAACAAACCTGACTTATGCTAAGATTATAAACCAGTCCATCAAGACTGCTTATATTTAATATAACTGCACTGGGGCATTTCAGTGTTTGTGTCACTCTCCTGCTCTGTGTTCACCATATAAAATTCCTCTTCTAGCAACAATCCCACTGAAACCATTATTACTTAGTGAGATCATTGGCGTACATGGCAAGCGATACATTTTCCAGGAATAAAACGTGCTTAAAATATATATATATAAAAAAAAAAAAAAAGCTTGTTAGGTGAAGATGAACAGGAAGAAGGGAAGCCAATCTAAGTGGCAGCACATTTAACAGGAAAATGCAAACCAGTGTGAACAAGCTAGCCAGCTAGCTGATAGACTATCAGTACATGTGGCTTCTTTGGGTTCTGTTTCCATTTGCAGAGCAAAAGTAAACAAATAATTTGGCAATACTGTGTCAGTTATATATCTCGATATTAATTTCTTATTCATAAAAAAGCAATATGGCAGTCAGAATCCTGCTGTTACGCTGTTTGCCTGTAATTAGCTACAGCGTGCTGCCTGCGGGCTCCATGCCGTTATTCTGTATATCTGCACTCCAGTTTGTGCGATATTGCTGAATTATAAATGAGCACTGCTGTGAACCTTTTCAGGTAGCATTCAGTGTAGCATTACAAACATGCAAAAATGTTACGCCATACACTCAGACATGCTTCCCAAGCATACAAGGTGGCAACGTGCAAATTAACTTCCAGTGTGGAGCCTTGAAGATGATTACATCTGATGTGATGAGACTTGAAACAGAATTAGAACAGCTTACATTCAATAATGTTAATTTCAGTATACAGTATGTTCTGACATTGAAGGTAACATTACGGTTGATACTGACTTGAAACCCTGGGGTGCCATTAGATTAGATTAGATGTATTTTTAAATCCACTGACTGACACGACACAGATCTTAGTACATGTGAAGGACACAATTTATCTTAAAATCACTCCACTGTGCGTAGCATGACACTGTTACTAAGAGGAAGTCGGTATCAGGAACGAGTCGACGTTCAGAGCTGTGAAAAGTGTAACTGGTGCTTTTCTACTAAATATTTACACAACTTCACTCGACTTTTGTCCAGCACATGCTTCAAGTCTGAGGATTATTTTGAATCGTTTTCTTTCCTGCACTATAGATGTGAGGTAGAGGCACTTGGGCAGTATATACAGCAAGGCGGTGATTAAGTAATGAAGCTTTTGAAGTGGAAGGTCAGTCCTCAGCAGGGAGCAAGAAGTGAGTAGGTGTGTTTAGCAGCAGCTGCCGCAGAGGCAGACTCATACGTTGCGGTATATGAAGCAGTTAGTGAACGGATAGTTGAATCGCAGGATGACTAAACTGCTGTAATGAAGACAGTTTTGTGGAGACGTGTCCATGTCACGTCAGACATGCCTGTGTCACGCTGTTCTCTCTGTCAGGAGGGATCACACCATCAAAACAAAATCACCAGGGAACATTTCTGTCCTCAAGCAGTGTAAAGTGAGAACAAATACGGAATTGCAATGAAAACAAACCAGGAGAGCAAAGAAAGCAGCATGAGCTAAGATAAGAAAAAGAAAAAAAGGCAAAATATTTTAAATAAAATAATCTGTCTATCTGCATGTCTGTCTGTCTTTTTTTTGTGAGCATTTGTGCTGTAGCATGGGAAGTTAGGTAAGATCCTAAGATAATTATAAATATTTCCAGTCCAAGAATAAATCAGCCATTGCATTCTGCTTTGATTTACTAAACAAAAGAATAGCTGAAATTAGCAGAACTGAGGGATATTAAATCCTGCCCAGTCTGATTACCTCGCTCTTCCAGTCTTTCCGTGCTTTCCAGTAAGAAACGCGTTTCTATAAAGTGACGTATGACCAGGCACATGGCACGTTTATTCTTCTAAGTAGAGCGGATGGTTGCAGCACGGCCTAGCTCCTAATTTTTTGAAGCAGATTCATTAGTCATTGAAGTTGCAGTTTGAGATTTGGCAGCAAAAAAACATGACCCCTGCCTTTCTCACACTCTGTTGCTCTCTCAACTGCTCATTAAGGATAAAGTTAGCAAGTCTGGACTGCTTTTGTTTCATTTATTACACTAAGTATTGCATAATGCAGATGTATTCACCAGTTCCGTGGTGGATTGCGCAGTCCTCTTAAACCAGCCTCATGGTTTGTGCAAGTGCTTTATCGTAGAACCTGTACCTGTATACGTGAGATGAGATTAGATATAAAATAGAGAATATATAACTTTTTAAATATATTCAATCCAATTTATTTGTATAACACTTTAAACAATGGACATTTGTCTCAAAGCAGCTTTACAGAAGTATAGAAACATAGAACAAAATTATAAAGTTTAAAGTTAAGTTACTGTTTATCCCTATATATGTCTCCTGAATGAGTACATCACCAGTGCATGAGGGCAAACTGTAGGTTTCTGAACATTCACTATTCATTAAAAAAAAAGAGAAATGTTTGAACAAGGATTTTTATGTAACAGACCAAAACATAATAAAGGCTGTCTTGTGCAGGAGGATGTGGCACCTTCTCCATGATGCATGGAAAAGCTTACAAGCCAATAACCTGATTAAACTGCATAAATGTACATCATGGAACTAATGTGGTTTTATTTGTAGAGTCTAGACGCCCAAAATACTAACTATCCTACTACTTTTATTTGCTAATTAATCATAGTCAGAGACGAGATGAGATGTACTTTTATCTTGCAAATTACCCCACTGTGGGACAAATAAAGGTTTATCTTATTTTATCTTAATTTATTAATCCAAGAATAATCCAAAATTCAAGCTGACTTAAATAAGAGGAGTAATATGAATGAAAATGAAGGGTAAAAAAAGTATGCAATAAATACAAATTATTTATATATATATATATATATATATATATATATATATATATATATATATATATAAGTATTTGCGACTATATGAGTGTTTTGGTTTGTTTGTGTATGAGTGTTTCATTCCATTTACATGCTTTACAGATTTTCTTTACACATGACAAGACTTTAGCACAATACTGTATGTAGAAGGAATTTCTGATTGGACGCAGTGAAGCACTGTTAGCAGTTAAAGGGGCACTGTGCTGATTGAGACATGTTGGATTATCAGGTGGAATATGAGGTTCAACAGTGTTTTTAGTAATGGGCGATTTGTGTGCGATGTATTTTTAATAAACAAAAAGATGAATGACTCATGTTGTATTTGACTTCATTTCAGGGTAGTTGTGTTGTCCATATGGTATTTCTTTAATAGATGGTATACGTTCTTTAAAAGTATTAAAAAGTATTAAAGTATTAAAAAGCTTTGGTTTTGATTAAGAACCATGCAGCAGATGTTTGAGCTGAATTTTAGTGCACTAAAAAAATGAACTGGGTCAGAAATAGAGAGAGAAAGAGAGAGTAATTAAGGGAGACCTCACCGAGTTACAGAGGTATTCTTAGCCCTCCTCCAGTAGAGACCTATCTCTAATTAGCGGGAAATTAACAGATGCTCAACAGAGAGAAGGTGCAGACCTCATTTTGGAGGAAACCCCAGAGGAAGTGAGGCCTACTTCTGTACTCATCCTCTCGAGAGCAGTACTCGGTGAAGAGGAGAGCGACCCTGTATACACAGCTGCTCAAGGTCACTGCTCTTCAACACTGATATCCTGCAACTGTTTTGCAAATATACAGTCGACTGTTTTACCAGCAAGTGCTTTAGGTTTGAATTTACATTTGCATTCATTCACCTGGAGGAATATAATCCACATACAGAACTGTTGTTTCCTCTAACTGACCAGCCACAAGTGAAAGCTAGAGCCACAGCTCTAACACACAGCCACAGCTAAACACAGACACATCATATACATACACACATTGCAACCAGACCACGTACCATAAGGTCTGACTCAGCAGTGCTAAACAAACGCAAGCAGTCAGTCAAGCTAGAAATAAAACTGACATTATTACAAAGCCAAGATTCATGTTATACATATAACTGCAAGGCAGCTAGTTCTGTATCAATATACACAATTAAGCTGCATAATATTTGCACTTGTAGGCTTTTTGATTTTACATATAATCTAATATTTGAATCAAAGTTCTTCATACAGTCTTTTTTTTTTTTAATACAGATACACTGTGTTTTGTGACCAAATAAATCATAGCTATAACTTTTGTCTCTATTAGCATGACATGCAGTGCACATGATACAGAAATTGTGTTTTTTTTATTGTCTAATTGGTATGAAAGAGTATTAATAGCATTACGATAAACCTAGATTTTTTTTTTATAGACTTAGAATTTTCTAAAAGCTTTAGGATTCGATTAACTCATTTTAATGGTTTACTAACTGACTGATCAAAGCGCACAAAATGTCACTGTGGTATTTTTGACGCATATCTTTTAAGAAACATTGCACCACTGGAAAATGTGAGGTAGCATCAGACACACATATGGACAGACAGGGATGGTTGTTTGTGTTGTTTCACAAAACGTAAGAGGCTCTAAAGGATGAATATGAAAAGGCACACATGTTGGTTTAGTTGGTATAGCTGGTTTAGGTTGCAGGTGATCAGAAGAGAAGGGTTTGGAAATTGGCAATTTCAGAAAATTCTTTATAAGATAGTAAGTGTGTTGACTGTAGGCGGAGGTTTCCGGGCTTTTTTTCTGTTGTATAATTTTTTTCAACCTACATGCGAAGCAACTGAATAAAGGGCTACAAGACTGATGATGAAATCGGAATCACTATATCAATGCTATCACTATTTTTTTGGCCATTGATCAATGTCAGTTGATCATTTTTTTAAGTCTCTCTCTCTCTCTCTCTCTCTCTCTCGCTCTCTCTCTCTCTCTCGCTCTCTCTCTCCCTCTCTCTCCCTCTCTCTCTCTCTCTCTCTCTCTCTCTCTCTCTCTTTCAAATAGCATATTTGTACCATAACAGCTGAGAATCTTATCAAAAAGAAATGCTATTTACTATAAACTTATAATCATATTAGGGTGGCGGAAATGCATTGACTTATGCTGCTGATGCTGTATATGAATACTTCTAAAACTTTTTGAAAGGGGAGGCTCTATTCATCTTCTGTACTGCTTATCCTGCATAGAGCCTGGAACACAAAAGGCACAGGATACCCCAGACAAGGTGCTAACCCATGATGGTTTACTCTCTCACACACACCCATTCGCACCCTCAACCTATAATAAATGTCTTTGGACTGGGGAATGAAAGCAGAGGAAACCCCCAAAACACAGATGAACCTGAGAAACACCATGCACTCATGGTGGAGGTGGAAATGAACTCCAGAGGTGTGAGGCAAACGTGCTAACCACTAAGCCATCATGTCCTGTCATTAAAATATTTGATTTAATACTTACTTATACAAATGTTGCTTCTTTTAAAAACCACTTCATCTATAGTGAGTCTGACATCTGCAATTATATCAATCTGATCCATCACTGTGATAAAACTCCAGTATCTGTACGACTACCGAGTACTGATTAACACGGCACATACAATTTCTTTTCTTGCTTTTGACGTTTTTGTCATACACGCAGATCTGATTATGGTGTACTCTTAATTTACTTACACAGAGCTACAGTCATGATAATGTGGCATATTGAGTGTATATACACACAAGTACAAAGTGGGTTAATGGACAGTCAGCCTGCAGGCATGCCTTTTCGTTTTTATTGTTTTTTTTTTAAAGGAAAATTATATTTTTATATTTTTAAAAATGTATTACTGTGAAGCCACTGATTAAAGTGGATCTGTTATCTTTGTTCATGAGAAGCACGCAATACAGACAAAAATAAAAACCTTTTCTTTTCACACACACAAACACATATATACATATGTCATTCATTCATTCTCTACCGCTTATCCGAACTACACTCGGGTCACGGGGAGCCTGTGCCTATCTCAGGCATCATAGGGCATCAAGGCAGGATACACCCTGGACGGAGTGCCAACCCATCGCAGGGCACACACACACTCTCATTCACTCACGCAATCACACACTACGGACAATTTAGAGATGCCAATCAACCTACCATGCATGTCTTTGGACTGGGGGAGGAAACCGGAGTACCCGGAGGAAACCCCCGAGGCACGGGGAGAACATGCAAACTCCACACACACGGCGGAGGCGGGAATCGAACCCCCAACCCTGGAGGTGTGAGGCAAACGTGCTAACCACTAAGCCACCGTGCCCCCCTATACATATATGTTTAAATAAATAATGCTTAAATAATTTATCCAATCGTATCTCATAAGCCACTTTAAGTGAAATTTGCTCTTTTGAGTTACGTGCTCTGTGCTGAATGTGTCGCTGGTGAGATTGTGAGCGAGACAGTGCATGCAGTGATGACTCACTCTCTCCTTTCATTTCTTTTATACATTTAGTCACTGTTTTTAGGGAGTTTAATATTCAATACATAATATAAAACACTGGTTTAAGAATAATTGGTTGCTTTTCACTCTGCACTGGCGTCATTTGGATCTGTTTTAGTCACGCTCAGATTTCTAATGTTTTTTAATCTCCAGCTTTTCTTCTGTCGACCTGCTGCACATGAGGACATGTAACTGTTTACTGTTCCCAGGAAATGAACTGAAAGTGAGATGAACATGAATTGAGATCTGTACAACCTTAATAAACATTTTTGATTTTTATTTTAGTTTAGAAGTTAATTCTTGGAAATCCAGTCGAAGCATTAGTGCACATTCTAAACAGGTAAAGCTCAAAATACAGGTAGAAACCATCCAGGGTTTAATTTGAAATTGTCTTGAGCATAAAGCAAAGGGATCTTGTAACCTCATATGCAAAAGCTTTTGTGTGAACGTTTAGAAATGATCCTTCAGTGTAGAGTTTGTTGGGAAGGTTATTAAAAGTGTTTATATGTAATCATGTGTTGATGCCAGTTGCAGCCTGGGCAGTTCTTGGAACTGGCTCTGAAGATGTTTGAAAGTGGCATTTGACAGACTTGGATGTCTGTCCTTTTTCTGTCGTTTTTGTATGCCAGGATTTTACATGTGACTCACAATTTAACTCATTAAACATAAAATACAGAGGGTAGAATCTTAATATTTGCATATTGTATCCTGAAAAATTTCTGATATCAAAATGTGTCGAGGCTAGCATTTCCATTCTGCTGAATAATGTCTTGGCAAGAAAGACTGATTGGACAGCTCGTGCTCATCTGAGTGTATTGTGCAATGGTTGTATATTTTATTTGAAAACCCTGTGGGCTGCTAAGTACAGACAAAATCCAGTCTGAGACCTACATCCTGGAAAGAAGTGAAAGTTCTTGTAGCTTTGGGTAGGTTTGTGTGAGTGGGCGGCCGGTTGTTAGTCCAGTGTTTGGGAAAACTTTGGACAAGGGCTTGGCTTGTTCTCTTTAATTCTTAAACACACATTCACGGTGCTGGGGATAGTCTTCAAGAACCATCAGCTACATCACATTATTCATTTTGTCTAAGTGTTTGTTGAGAACACACAGACGTGCATCCCGGTTTTTTGAATCTCTGACACACAAACACAAACCAGTTGCTCAGACGTACAGGTGGAACACAAGTGCTAATGGTGTCTGCTGTCTTAATGTCCATATTTAGTGTACCCAATTTTAACTCTGTCTTTCTGACCCTGACTAATAATAAGGTTGAGCTTTCTTGTCCATATATAGCTGTGTAGTCGTGTGTGTGTGTGTGTGTATGTGTGTGAGAGAGAGAGAGGGGCGAGAGCGAGAGAGAGGGAGGGAGGGAGGCTTGCTTAAGCACCTCTGGGAATTTTGCTGTCTTCTTTTGTTACTCTTCCCCATTTTCCCTCCATATTTACTACTCAAATTGCAGTTTTTTTGCTACTGGGACTAGTTTCCTGGATCAAACCAGAGTTCCGAATCGAGTGAAGAAACAGATTTTGTTCTATTTTTAAAACTCACTCAGCTGGAGGTGCATTAGGCCACTGTTGCTAAGAGTATGGTTTTGTTCTGGAGTGGATTAAATTACAAACAGTTTTATGATTTTGTAGTAACAAGAGATATTATAACTGCTCCGTGGTGTGACTAAGATATGGCACAGTTTATACAGAAATACAGGTTTTGTAGCATTCAGTTTATGATTGAAAAGCATTAGGTTATTGGGGTGCAGAGCTGTGGAGGGATTTCAGTAAAAAAAAAAAAACAACCCAAAAAAACATATTACCTTGTGCAATATAACAATTCATTTGTTCTGCACAAGCTTACATCACCATTGATGTTTAGTTGATGTACAGTGATGGTTACACTGATTACAGTGTATTCTGCCAAACACTATGCATGCTTTGCGTAGGAGCGTTTCAGCTTAACATTGAAGTAAACTACTAACTTGTGACTTATCAGTACAAAATGTCATTTAAAAAAAAAAAAAAAGTCAGCCATTTGGATATTAGACAACCGATTTGTAAAAGGGATATTTTATGGTTTACTGTGCATTAATCCAGCATTTGATTTTTAAAATCATATCTATTTGTTTGCTTGTTTGTTGATTGCTTGATTGATTGATTTCAATTGTTGTTGCCTCTGCTGGCAAGCAGTTCCCGACAACACAACTCATAATTTTTTTATGCCTCCCCTACTCCCCTTAAACCTGAAATAATGGAAATGCTCAACTTGTTCATGATGTTAATAATCAAGTAAGGAGCTAAGTGTTATGTACATGCTACAGATCTGTACACAAATTTGAGCAGAACTTGGCTGATGTAATGCACTCTTGTGGCTGAGTTGTCATAATCGGTGGTGTTTTGTTGCTACTCTGCTACGCTTCAGTGCGGTGACTGCAATATTCACAAAAGGTTTGAGATGATGCTTTTATACACGGATGTTGTCATTAATGGAAAACACATCTGCTTTAAATACAATGTGAACTTCTGAGCTATTTGGAATAAATTGTGATGTAAAAATGGAGCTATAAAGTAATTCAAGTATAGGAATATAACAAAATGCAAGCTTTCAGGGAAACAGGACACCAGCCAGTGAATGTGGTGTATAGAAGTTTTACACACTCGAACACACCCCTAGATCAGTACACATCTCTATATAATCAAGAACCATTAACATAAACTGTACATTCCTGCTGGATATAAAGGTTTACTTAGTTTGAAGGTAAACATGATCTACAGGCTTGACAGTGATGTGTGTTTCAGCTTGTCTCTATTTGACTTAAAGCCACATGCACTTTTTTTTGTTTACATGATGCTAAGTAACAGATTTCTGCTTGAAGTGTATAATTCCATCGTCTCATTGTTGTCTTTTTACTGTCCTTTTCCAGCCTGAAAACCTTCAGAAGACATGGCTGCGGGAGTTCTATCAGGTAAGCGGCCCACGTTGCTCTTCTACATGACTTGTATAGAACCTTAAACCGAGGAATGGAACAAGGCCATGACCTATAGCTTAGTAGACTGAGCTGCTCCCAGTCAAACTGTTCACACGTATGACCTCGCATATTGTAGCACTAACCTGATGGTGGTCTTTGTAGTATGTACCTGAGAGGAAGAGAATCAAGTATGTGAAAGAGAGGGAGTTTTTCGAGGGTCATGCACAAGAGTGTATCAGAAAGCAGCCGTAAGTGTGTCTGCAGACTGATCGCACAGATAGCTGCTTCAAATTCGTTGTTCAGACATGAGTACCATATGCATTTTGCAGGTTCTCTCTCTCTCTCTCTCTCTCTCTCTCTCTCTCTCTCTCTCTCTCTCTCTCTCTCTCTCTTCTCTCTCTCTCTCTCTTTTTTCACACACACGCTCTCTCCCCCACGCACACACACACCGCCTTTGAACTGGTAGCAAGCGTTTAAAAAAAAAACCACAGCTTTTTCCATTGCCTGCTGGGGGGAAGTTGGTTGCAGAAGAGAGTTTTGTATAAGTGTAACAGGATGATCTGATCAAAATAATCTGTTTGTCAAAAGAAAAGTACAATTGTTGTTTTTCTAAACTGCCACTTGTAGAGGTTTTTGTGCTGACATGAAAATTGGGCCTTATGTTTCAAAATAACAATAATAATACCACTGTTATGTTTTGTTTTTTATTCTAACAGGTGACTACAATTTATTATTATTATTATTATTATTATTATTATTATTATTATTATTATTATTATTATTATTATAGCAACACAACTACTATTAAAAAAATAATTAATGTAAATGAACTTTACCCAAAGGCTTACCTCTTGAGCCACCACTCAATGCTAAGAAGCCTAAAGCATCATATTTTCCCTTGCTAATAAATCAAATTTTCTTAGCACTGGCATTTATGATAATGTTCTACATCTATTTTTCTTCAGGTTATTTCTTTTAGTAAGAAAAGAAATTGACTGTTGCACCTTTGAAACATGGTGTTTAATTTTAGGCTCAGGTGCTCTGCAGGAGTGTTACTTGACCTTTATGCTGCTTCACAGCTGGATTTAGGCATGTCTATGAAAAATGGAGTGAAAGCTCAGTCACAGCCTACCTTAAAACTACACAATGATCTGATGTAGTAGTGTAAAAGCTGTTCCTGGACACACTTCTCTGTCTAGTTTATTCTCTCATTGACACTTTATACAGAGGTGCCAGTTTATCACTTGTAACACCTTGAATGAGCACTATATAACACCACCACAGAGCAGACATTACATATATAGCGGTGACACTAACATGGTGATAGATAGATAGATAGATAGATAGATAGATAGATAGATAGATAGATAGAAAGACTTTATTGATCCAATTATGGAAAATCTTGTATTACAGCAGCTTAGACAGTTAGAAAATACAACACACAAAAAATATAAAATGTAAAATTTATATATATATAAAATATATAGTCCACCTTGTGCATGTACAGTTCAATGGAACATCTTGCTTGTTCAGAGTCTTGACAACAGAACTGGATATTTCTGATCAGCTGTAGTTTGTCAGTCCAGCAGTGACATTGACTGCACCTCTGCATGTGCACCTGTATAGGTGATTTGTCTGAGGTAAAAGTTTATGTAGAAGGTGTGTCTAATAATCAGAATTTGACACTATTCCTGCTTCAGACTGGAGCTGTACAGTTTATGAATAAGCCAAGCTGGATTGAGACCTGTGCCTGTAGGATTTTGTGGTTTTGTCTCGCTAAGTGTCAAGCTCTGTAATGACACGCGTTATATCTGCCACAGTGCATTTGCATATTATGAAAGGCAAAACTTTTATAGCAGGTAACCTCAGTCGCCACATTATTTGCATACCAAACACAATGAAATTTATTTTCTACTCTCTATAAACTGATTTTTGCACTAGATCTGATCGCCGATTACATCGAACGGCTTAACAAGAGAAAACCTGACAAACGCACCTTTTTGAACTCGACTCTTTGGATGCAAATATGAAAAACTCACACTTCAAAACTGAATTGTGTCAAAAAAAAAAAGCTGAGCAGTGCAGAAGCTGAATATACTAAGACATAATCCTGTAAGTTTGTAATCCTGTGTCATATTTTTGCAGTGATTTTATTTTATTCGATTTTGTTTTGTTTTTTATAGCATAGTAAATTTGCTACATGGCACAATACTAATAAAATAAAAGCACTTTCAAACACACTGCCAACAAAATGGATTTTTTTTTCTGCTTACTTTTTGGTCTTTGTTATATTATAAGGAATGCTGTGATAACTCTTAATGTAGTTCCACATATTGCTTTTGAAATTTTATTTAGAAGTACAGATTAAGTGTGAGTGATGTGAGAGATGTACGTGAGAGAAACAGCATATGAGAGTTGAGAGATAAAGAGAGAGACAAGAGAGAGATGTCATAAATGACTTCTGACATCAGCTTCTGAGACAAGTAAACCTTCTGTTTTATCTAATATATCATCAACTACAATGTGCTGCATCCATTAATACCACCCTGTTTTCTTGACACACCCACGACTCAGAGCTCAAAGAAAATCTTGAGTTTCCTACTTGTAATTACGACTTCGTGAGGCCGTTCGTGTGCATTCAACTGGTAAATATGATCTTTCAACTTGACTTGATTTCTCCAAAGGAAAGAGTTTGAACTACAGACAGTGAAAGTGGTAGAAATTTTATATCCAAATTTCTCTCACGAATACCAATTTTCAGACAAACAATTCTGATTCCCAGTACTAAGAAGCGCTAGCACATACAATTTTATATACTTATTTTATTATACATAAAAAGTACTTGCAAGAGCTCAAATTTTTTATTTTTTTTTAAAGTAAATTCAGTAATTCAGGGCTGCCATCCAAGACACTGCTATCTGTGACTGGTGTATTAAAATAGGGATAAAATAGTTATTTTACTTTAAACTTTATCATTTTTTCCCCTTCTGTTTCTAAACTTCTGTAAAGCTGCCTTGAGACGATATCCATTGTTAAAAGTGCTATACAAATAAATTGAATTGAACTGAAAAATTGAATTATTAACACTTTATTGAATATCAAAACAGCTTCACATCCAAAAAGCATTTCCCTATTCCAGAGAGTTAGTCTCCATATTACATTATAAATACATTACTGTGAAATTTCTGTAAAATGAAAGCTGCATTTAAATAAACTGCTGCCTTTCACAAAGAAAGCACAGAGAATGAGTGGTGTCTGGTTTTTCTGAGACTCTTACAGCAGCTCTCTGTTGTTTTATGCCAGGCTGTTGGTCTGCTTTCACACCTTTTTTCCACAGGCATGCGTTAATCCAGCTGTGAAGCAGAGGAAAGGTCAGGACAAGTCACTTTACTCCTGCAGAGCTCCTGTTGTCTGCCTCCACTTTCAAAACAAAGCTGTAGACAGTATGACAGATGCTGCAGATCACACTATTTCAGTGCTGAACATCAAGAGAGCTCTTAGATTAGAATTCTAGTATGCTGAGGTTGCCAGGTTCTGGTATCTGCCAGGTTCTTTACTTATGTAGGAAGTTACTAATACTAGCAATCGCTCTTAAGCCAGCGTAAATGTAGTCTCAGGCCGAGATTTTCTGACTTTGGCCCATGGAGTGTCTGTTGTGAGTTTGTGAGGGGAAAATAAATCTTTGGATATTGTGATCATCAGGTCTGATGAGGATTAAGTCACTGGATTAAATGCTAGTGCACTTCATTTTGTCTTTTAAAGGTTTATTAAGAGTTTTGTTTAAATAAAAAGCAACAGACTTCGGTGTGGGTTACAGATTGTAAGCCTTGCGTGGTGTTCTGGTCAAATGAAATCATTTTATATTCTTAATAAAAGTGTTTTGCATTTGTTGTAAATTATACACATTTGCGGATGCGGTTTTGAGAGCTGTATTTCATAGCCAGTGACTGCAGTAATTTTTTGTTTCTCGTGCTTCTATTCTTCGTCACCTGTATCTGATAAGTCAGTTTAAAATAATAAACATTAATTGAAACTATGCTCCCTTTTAGTTTTTCTCTAGATTTATGCCACCAAGGTCTTTATTATAGTATATTCTGTAACACAAATTATAACTTTATCACAGAAATGAATGACAATTTCATGGTTTTCTGTAGTTCTTTTAAAACCCCAATAATGTCCCACCCAGGTCAGTCAACCCAAACATTATCAAAGGTTTTCTTAGCCAGTGTACTAAAATGTATGCTTCTTTAGCTGCTGTAGTTTTCTTTTGAAAACAATGAACAGCACAGGGAGCTGAATGTAAATTGTTATGAGCTGTTTTGCATTCTACGTGACCCACAGCAACCAGATACCAGTCCCTAGTGAGAGATTTATTCCTTTTAAGTGAAGCGTACAGGATGGGGACTAATTGTTGTCAGTGGTATCAGGAGAGATTTGATTTCCACAGACGCCAGGAAGTCCATGAATTTTTAATTCTGGCTGTGTTTATTAAGGAAGTTGTATATTGATCAGGTCCTAATGAAAGAGAGAGAGAGAGAGATTTTTAACAATAACTTTATTTCTGTGGTTTTTTTTAATTCCATTCCATTTTTGCCTTACTAAAAAGGCAGGAAACAAATAAAAAAGAATATATGAGAGAGAGGGAGAGTTCCTTGGAATTATTGCAGCTCCTGTTGAATTGAGTTCAGAGGCTGTCTGCATCACTCCTTATCTCTCTCTCTCTCTCTCTCTCTCTCTGTGTATGTGTACATGAGCACGTTCATGCTGGTTGAATCAGATTTTTTCGGCTTTTTAAGTCTTTTATTTCACAGGACACCAAATGACAGCTCACACATGGAGATATGTAAACATAGTAATGACAGGCGGGGGAGGAAGGCTGAGAAGGGTGCAATTATGGAAGTGATATTCATCACAACAAATGTGGCAGTGCGGTCAGTCTAGTTTGGATAATATGGAAACCTTTTTTGTTTACTTTGGATCAGGTAGCTCAGTGTCCTCACACACATCTACCATCTCTCTCTGTGTGTGTGTGTGTGTGTGTGTGTGTTGCTCTGAGAAAAAGCAAATACAAAATTCTGCTCCTGGCCCTCCTCAGCCTCTGCTGATAGAGACGTGCCTCCACTTTTCTCATGCCTCACTATTTTGCTGTCACTTGACTAAAAAACTGGTCTTTACCAGTCTAATAGCTAACAGTAGCATCTTTCCCAGTCTAATACTTTAGCTAATGCTAGCATTTTTACCAGTCTAATAGCTAACTCTAGCATCTTTGCAAGTCTAATAGTTAACACTAGCATCTTTACCAGTCCAATACTTTAGCTAATGCTAGCATCTTTACCAGCATAATAGCTACTGCCAGCATCTTTACCCACCTAATACTTTAGTAAACACTAGCATCTTTATTAGTCTAATGATTTATCTAATATTAGCATCTTTACCAGTCTAATACCTATTGTAACAATATTTTTGACTGTTGACAAGTTTTTATCCTGTGATTCTACTCTAATGATATCGTCCAGTCTTACAGCATGAGAAATCTCACTTATATGTACTGATACTTTTCAGTAAACATTCATGGTAGGATAGTATTCACTCCTTTGCACTTTACCCAGGGACTAACGTAAACACATGTAGTTTAACACTGAGCAAAGGTATTGCTGATATCTATTAAAAAATCTGTAATGTAATGAAGGTGAGAGAAATGGTGGGAGTTTTGGAATGCAAGTGTGCAGTGATTCCTCTGTTTGTGTGTGTGTGAGTGTTCAACTGCTGTTCAGAGAGATTGGGGAAGGCCTGTTATTACTAGGCCTCACAAGCATGACGTCATGGAAATCTCACAATCTGTCACTTTCGTTCTCTCCCACTGTTGATGAGAACACCATGGGTGACCGGTAAATCTCTAAATTATGATCACGCTGTAAGTGTATGTTCGGACGTATAAAATGTCAGTTTCTCTCAGTAGCTCAGCTCCTCAGCTCATGTGTACAGCTTGGGCACAGAACCTTAAATGCTGGAAGAAATAAGTGCTGAGATCTGTGTGTTATCAGCATCTCCTATAAAACTGGATCTTTATGCTTCATACACGCAGTTGATAACGGATGAAGATGTACTTTTGTGCTTCTTGGTACAATACGTAAAGGAGTGCTGCACGCTTATAAAGATCGTCTTTGTGATAAAGTATCTTGGGTTTTTCCATTCATGCACAAAGCTGAAGTTTGATATGTGGTTGATATAAGGTCAGAGAAATTTGCTGTGTGAGAATACTACCAAATACAGCTTTTCCACTTTAGGCAGCAGCTCGACTCAGCAAATTACTCATTACTTCATGTTGCTGCCATTTCCACTGCCAGGGTATATTAGAAACCATGCTTAATTTGGTTACCGTTTTTGCTCAGGTACCATGCGTGACACACTGGGAGATAGAGGTGAGATACAAATAGTCTAGTACACAGGCTACAAGGGAATCTTGGCCTCCAAAAATCACTGTTTCATCTCATAAAATCTCAATGTAGCAAAGAATTGAAATGGGTCTATATTATTCCTCACTCCAGGTAAAATTCAATATTTTAATAAATCAGTTGATTTAGATTTTGCATATAAATAAATATCTCAACATTTATTGGACGGACTTCTCTCCTCACACCCAGAAGCACAGTTTCACCACATGACAATTGGGTTGAAATAACCAACTGGCAATCACTAAAACAAGTATAGCTTGTTACTATATTTTTGTAAATTATGTTTGTTTGATTATTTGCATAGGTTTGGATTTCTTTTGTGTATTTATAGGTCTAACTAAGTCCTTTCTAGGTTCACTGCCTCATTCAGTTAGATTAAGTAAGCAAACTAGCCGACTAGTTGTTTTCTGATTTTGTTGACCATTTAAAAAATTTTTTTTAACACTCTTACTTCCAAAGACAGACTGAATCAAAGCAAGAGTCTAGACTAACAGATGACACAGATAAAACAGAAAACACATGCAAATGTATAGTTACATATTTCAATAATAGACAACTGTGCTTCCTATTTTTAAAAACCACCAACTGCCACTGGTCCGCATTTGTGGTTCTCAAAATTGGTTTCGGGACCCCAGGGGTCCGAGGAGCAGAGGCAGGGGGCCCATGAATTTCTACTTTTGTTACTTTGCCCATAAATCAATTGGAGTCAAATGAGAAATCTTAGAAATATGTATTCAGTTCAGAAATGAAAAAAAATGACATCTCTGGCTCCAATAAATAACAAGAATCATTGCACACATAATGTGCTTTATTTTTCTCATAGTTTCTTTGTAAAATCAACATGTAATTGGAGATCTGTGGGATTTATTTTACACTGTTCCTGGCTTCTAAAACTTTCTGATCCCCTGGTTCAGACCATCGACTTGTAATAGAATCGTCTGGAATAATAATCGTCTCCGATTGAGGTCACTAAATATCATCACACACATCTTCAGTAGTGTAGCAACTCTGCGTTCAGTGTGTAGCAACCAGACCTTTTCTTTCTTTAATTTATTTTCCTTTTATTTTATTTATTCATAATTAAACATTTTATTTCAATTGTCAAGATTCAATATTTAAGAACTGTGTTATATTCACAAGCTTTATTCTTTAGTTTTAACGCTCACATGGATACTTCAATGAAAAATACAAGCTAACTTGTAATAAATAAAATAACTAATAGAGATTTAATATGAGAGAAGAACAACACTAGAAAATTGCCATGGACATATTTACGGTGTTTGAGCACTATTATGTGCAAGATATTGGAATAATTGAACAAAATAATAGAAATACAGAAATAATAGAAAATACGCAAACTATTGTTCAGACTAAAATAACAGTGATGGTAAAAAAGAAATAAAAATAAAACAGTAAAAATAGTCCTGGTCATATTTATGAATATGGGGCGATGTGCAAATGAAGTGTTGATGAAATTTGGCGTAGTCCGATGTGTCCTGTAACATGCACAGTGTGTCAGTGAGTGTAAGGGGAAGGTGGAGGTGGAAGTGGTGAAAAGAGGGTTGTTGTTGTTTATTAGTCTGATAGCTTGGGATAACACAGTCTTGATGATCTGGTCCTGATGCCTCGGTGCTGTTTACCAGAGTGTGAAATTATTGATGTTCAGCCATATCTTATATCTATTGACCGTAGGTGTGGGCAATATGACAAAGCATATTCTTAGATAATTTTTCACAATTTTAACATTATATCATCATGTTGTCCCGCCCTATCCGAGAGTTAGCTGTGTAGTTTTTCTCTTGTGAGTACAGCTAGAGTGTGACAGAACATTAAATCATAAGACTTCTACACTGTGCTACTCTCTGTGTGTGTGTCCTCATCACATCTTTATTTATTATTGTGAGTTTTGCAGGGATTATGTTGGTGTTGTGTGTCTTGCAGGTTGGTTTATTGGTTATATATGCACAAATCAAAGCATATAGGATTGTTGGGTGTGTCTATGTGTGTGATGTTGAGTTTGCCATTACCTTAGTTCCTGAATGATTATTAAGGATGGCCTGATTTGCATCTGGTTTGGCATAATTACATGGTTGAGAAGTTGGTCTTGGATCCGTCACCTGATTTGAATATGAAAAATCTTGAAAACATATGATTTCACTGACTTTGCAAGAGATTCCACTGGTGCTGAGGTCAGTCCTGGTGCCCCACACACACAGTGATTTACATTAATGGATTCTATTTTTCTTAGGGTTGTATGCAAATATCATTTAAAGCCAGTATGCAACAATGGGTTAGAAAGCTTTCCAGGAATCGAAGTCCGATGCTTCTTCTATGATGATGATTAAAAATAAACCCTCACTGTCATCAACACTGTTATGTGTATGACTTTGTAAACTCCAATCACTGCACTCGTGTGCGACGTGCCCAGAATAGTCAGTTCCATTGCCATTGGACGGTCTTTTTTAACAACCTGAGCCAGAAAAAAATGGCCTTGGGCTGGTGTAATTTGTCAGTGTTGCAATTCAGGGCTGATTTGCAATGAGCTGGAGGTGGGGTTTAAACTTAGTTTAGAAATGTTTACATTATTCAACAGGAGCAAATGTACATGTTACTGATGTGAGTGAATGATTATCATCTCTTTGTAGTCATTTTGTAGTTTTTTTCTCCTCTTTTTTATTAACCAGTGTAACTATGTATGTGTTTTGATTATTATGCACAGATTTCAACTAATTTTCAACTGATTTCAACACCCACCATTTCACTCACCTCCATCCCATTCCAGGTTTTTGAAAAGAGGATTTCAACATTATTAATATGAGGCTTTTTCTGAGGCTTTTAAACACTTTTAATGGGAAAAAAACCCAGAAAGCATCAATTTAAATGCAATTTTTGGCATGCTGATGCAGCAGGTATCATTGTCACCTCACAGCTCCAGGGTCCACAGTTTAATCCTGAGCTTGTGTTACTGTGTGTGTGGAGTTTTGCATGTCCTCCATGTGTTTGTGTGGGTTTGATTCAGGTTCTCCGCTGTTCCTTCCACCTTTGTAGTGTAATTGTGTATGTACAAGGTGCTCTGTGTTGGACTAGTGTCCCATCCAGCATGTACTCCGTCCTCATGCCTAGTGTTTCTGGGATCCACCACAGCCCATACCAGCAGAAAGTGGTTACTTTGATAATGGTGACTGAATGACCACTGCTTTGTGATGGGTGTAGCTGACATCTCTGTTTGACACCCTGCCCAACGCAATGCAGTAGCAGTTACACTGTAACACCAGATGTTTGTGGACTTCTAACACTCACATGTGCTTTTTGAATATCGAAGTCCAGATGTAGTTCCGCTTTGCTGTTATAATAATCTTCACTCTTCTGGGAATCTTTCCACTAGATGCTGGAGTGTGGCTTTGGAGATTTGTGCTCGTTCATCCATAAGAGCATTAGTGAGATCAGATACTGATGTCAGGTGATGAGGCCTGGTATGCAGTCAGCGTTCCAGTTCATCCCAAAGGTGTTCAGTGGGGTTGAAGTCAGAGCTGAAACAGGTTTGGGTTCCAGTGAAAAAAGGGAAAAATTTTAACATGACTGCATACAAAGACATCATATACAAGTGTCTGCTTTGTTATAATGCTTTGGAGAAGACACATGGGTGTAATGGTCAGGTGTCCACATGCTTTTGGCCATGCTGTGTATTTTATTTATACTGTGTACAATGTGCAGAGTCACTTTAGTTAGTGATGCTGTTTACCTTTGGTGGCAGTTTTGCATGTGATGTCCCTTGAGATTTGATTGCTAATCCAGTAGGAAAGTTGTGGTGTGAATATATGTCATGTGTATTTGACTGTTTGCCAATCTAACATATGATGTATCTGGTCCCCAGTGTAAACAGTAATTAGTAGAAGTACACAGGGTTACGAGTATAAATATTTTACAGGTAAAGGGAGAAACCACTCCTCTTCAGCAAACATTCGTACTGTCCTGCATCCGTGATCTCCCTGAAGACACTTTTGCAAGCACCTTTCCGCGTGCAAACACAAAACCTGACACATGGCATTTATGATGCAACACTAAATTTATATTTTACTCCACAGAGGATAATTGTGTATTTACAGTCAGTTGTGTGGAAATGCATTGGTAATCAGAGAGCCTTCCTTATATCCAGATACATCAGTTCAAGTCAATTTTGTTTGTATAACACTGTTAACAAAGGACAATGTTGCAAAGCAGCTTTACTGAAATATAAAAATGATTAAGTTTAAAATAAACATTTATATTTATCCCTAATGAACAAGCTAGAGGCAATGGAAAAAATCTCTCAGATGACGATGAAACGGGAAAATAAAGAGGAACCATATTAAAAAGGGAAACTATTCTCATCGCTCATCTACCCTCATTAGTTTCAGTGAAGCCTCAGAAAGAACAGATACACCCCAGAATATACCTCAGAAATGAAACGTCAACTTTTTATGTTGTCCGTTTGTTGTTGGTCTTATAGGGCCAAATGTGATGTCTAATGAAAATACACATCTGATCTGGAACACAGTGGGCAATTTCTAAGCCGGTCAATTTTGAAGCCAAGCTGCTCACGATTATCCTACTCCTCCAGATTAAAAGTTAAAATCGCACAGATTACAGAACAGCAATGGTTGTTTTTTGATGCTTGTGGTCCTAGAGTGCATTTCGGGCTCAGTCCACTCCAGATGTGTTTCCTTGTAGAGACCAAGTCTGGCCTTTAGTGACGTTTAGTTGCCCACCTCTAACTGGTTTTTTTGTAAACGTGTACATGATAGTGGGGAAAAGTAAGATTACCTCCTAATGCCATACCATATTATCAGCTCTACTTTCCTCAGCGGTCATATACCAAGAATGAGAATGCTCAGTTTGCTTTATGTGAAATTACCTAGCATTAGTGTAGTAATGTTTAAATTTAGTGTCTGAAAAACCCTGAAAATAAGGGCAGGAAAGCTCAATTAAAATAACGAATAAAATGCAACTGGACTGATTTTCTGATATGTCTTCGAGTATTGTGATATCAGATCAGATATCAGAATATTGTCATTTTGCCCATCCTTAAACCCATGCCAGTATTGTTAGCATCATGTCACATTATCATTGTACAGCTTTATATAAGTTGTTGATAGAATGTGACAATTATTTGCTTAAGATTAATTGTGTTATGTTAAAATGTGTTAAAACAATCTACACTGATAGTTTTTCATCTATTTTCATGAATGTACATGATGATGGTGGGGAAAAGTAAGATTACCCATAATGCCATGCTGTTTTTTTACCTCCTCTTTCTCCCAATCTCAGCTGTCCTCAGTTTGTTTTACATTAAATGTTTTATTTTCACATTGAAAGCATTTAGCAGACACTCTTCTCCGAAGTGACTTTCACAAATTGTGGGATGTGATGGGATTAACCGCAGGAGTTAATAAACAGTCTCACGCACAGCTCTCTGTGGCACCACACAGTGTTAGAGGAACGGATAGTGTTGACCTTCCTAGTGTTAGCTGAAAGCTGTGCAGATGTAATGCAGTCTGGGTCTAGTGCAGGTCATTGCACTAAGTGGCACACTGCAACCTGATGGAAAATCCATAGTCTTATTGCTCTACATTACCTTTATTTGATTTGCCTGTGAGTTGGAATGATGCAGGCTGTGGGTGCGAGTCGACCTAAAAGCCTGCGTGTGTCCCAGCCTTCAGGCTCCCCTGAGAATCACAAATCCTGAGTGACGCTCACACACACTGCCCAGAATCCAGCACTCTGACCCGGAGCGTGTGTGTGAGTGCTGTAATTCACTCCATTATGGATTTTCTGTTACTGGTCACGAGGAAGCTGCTGGAGTCGCAAGCAACACCAATGTAAAGTGCAGCCATGTGAGGGCAGACATCACGACGTGTTTCCTCACTCTCACACACGTTTAGAACTGAGTTTTTCTTTCTTTCTTTCTTTCTTTCTTTCTTTCTTTCTTTCTTTCTCTCTCTCTCTCTCTCTCTTCTCTCTCTCTCTCTCTCTCTCTCTCTCTCTCTCTCTCTCTTTCTTTCTCTCTTTCCTCTCTCTGTCTCTCTCTCTCAATCTCTCTCTCTCTCTCTCGCTCTCTCTTTCTTTCTCTTCATGTCTCTCTTGTTCTTGTCTTTGTCACTATTACTTTTACCTTTTTATTCTCTTTTCCTGTCTGTCTCTTTACTCCATGTCTCTGTTCACACTCTGTTTGAGTGTGATTCTGTGTGTGCATGCATGTGTGTGTGTGTGAGCGCGAATGTGTGCGAGTGTATGTTGCATGCATGTGTGTTGTGTGCGAATCAAACTCTGTACAGTGTGATTACTGTAAGATTGAACTGGTGTACCACAACAGTACAAGTTCAATACTTCAATATCTCATTCGAAAACACACAGTACATGGAGTTGACACAAGCTAACCTTAGCATTCACACTTAGCTTAAATCAATATGACTGCTAGTTGAAATTAAGACCCGTAAAAAATGTATGTGAATTGTGGCTGCATGTAGTGACTATTTAAGACCGTAACTCAGTATGGTGGATAGTTATGATGTCCCTAATTTAGCTAAGTTTTGTGAAAGCCTAAGCGTCATTCATGTTGATAGCCTCACTCTCTCTCTCTCTCTCTCTCTCTCTCTCTCTCTCTCTCTCTCTCTCACACACACACACACACACTCTCTCACACACACACTCACACACACGCGCACCAGTATGTGGAGAGACATTTAAGAGGGTTTATTTTCCAAATAGCTCTAATTTCATGTTACAGAAAAAATTCTTTATTTTTAATTTTTATTTTTTTTACTCTTTACTTTATTTTATGTGTATGGACTCTTGTTCTTTTTCCAGCTTACCGTTCTGTCCACTAATTTTTGCCTCTTACAAAAGCCACAAAGTCTTCCAAGAAGACAGTAAAGGCTTATGTCCTGCTTGAGTAGAAACTTGAAAATTAATTTGCACAACATAAATGCAATGTTTAGGTATTATTATTATTATTATTATTATTATTATTATTATTATTATTATTTTGTTTTAGGTTGTAGTATGTTTTTTTTTTTTTAAGTAATTAAGTTTTTTATTTATATATTTGTATTTGCATTTTGAATGCAATATGTCAATTAAATGCACTAAATGGGTTCAGATTTTATTTTCATTTCTCTAAATAGGAAACAACTTGACAACGTCTTATTTTCTCATGCATATTTAGTATTCCTCTTTAATAAAGAAAAAGTACTACTTATCTGATTACTCGATTAATCAATGGAATAATTGGTAGACTATTCGATTACTAAAATAATCGATAGCTGCAGACATTAAATGTCTTTAATGTGTGTGCATGTGACTGCGTGTGTGTGTGTTTCTGTGTGTGTTTGTGTGCATTTCTGTGTGCGCATGTGTGTCTGTGTGTGTGTGTGTGTGTGATGATGGATGACGTGTGATGGTTATTGTACAGAGAGAGTGCTAAGTGCCTCGGGCCTCAGGAGTACAAATACACACACAGTGGCATACACACATTAGGCGTGATGTTTCCCATACATCTGCTGATGTATTGTTTCCCTTCCAGAGAATGAACACACCGTGGTCTAAACAATCCCAAACCCCTACCAGGCAGGCGCACAGAGCCTCTGCACATCCCATCCATATACGCTTACACAGAGCTGACCTGTAAACAAAGTTTTTATAACTGTTAGATTTCTGTAAATATCCATTCCATGATATCCAAAGTACAGTTGGCTAATATGACAGTATAATATTGATATATTGTGATAAATAATGTCATGGTGCAGCATTTCGATGCTAATGTGAAAGCTTTATTATGTGTTCAATTTGTACTGAATCTTTACTAAAACCTTTTCCTTATTTTTAGTGGTTGTACTGTCCATGTTTTGGTAGCAAATGTATTTATTTATTTATTTTTAAAATGCGACAGAACTGTTTTGAAAGAGAAAAAAACTTCATTATAATCCACAAGGGGAAATTTGGTGTCCCAGCAACCACAACACAAGAGCAACAGAGGTGACACAACAGACTTAAAGTGCACTAATCTAGCAAAGAAGAAGGATGAATGTACATAAACATAGCACCTACGACTGTAACAGAGGCGTCTGTACAGATTAAGTTGTTTTCGGTTGCTCCCTGCATCCAGTGGCTGGGGTTTGGGCATTGGCTGGGAATTGAACCTCGGCCTTCCGCATGGTAGGCGAGAAACCTACCACTGAGCCACCAACACCCCATCTGTACAGATTGATACTCAAAATAAAAAATCTCAGCAGGTTGACTGGCATCAACACTCATGCCACTGTCAAAATGACTGATATCGCTCTTGCTGCCACCTGATTGGCTGATTTACATAACTACTTGAGAATGAGTTTGTGTAGAGATATTCCTAATAAAGTGCTTATTAGCGTAATAGTGTGTGTATAACACTGTATATATATTAGTATTCTACACCATGGCTGACACAATGCTATTATCATTATTCTGCCTCACGAAATAAGCTCTACAGCATAATTACAGTGCTACAGTGTCTTTATTAACTTATCTCATGTTGCTGCCTAACACTGCTGACCTCACTGCTGGACCTAATCACCCCCCATTTGAGTTGTTTTTGTGATGAGTGACATCAAACTGGAGCTTTGTATGTCCATCAACCTTTAAGTTCTTTATCTATTAAGTAAAATATAGATAAAAAGTTAGACAAAGCCTTTATTCCAAGGCACAAGTCAAGTAGGCCACAAAATGAACCACAGTATGAACCACTTCTGAAGGTGGTCGAAGTAAGGTTCACTTATAGGTCACTTAGGTTCTTTTGTTGTGTTCACATATGCTTAAAACTACTGTGTCATCGATCCGAGACCGCTTAGAATACTCGGACAAAGTATGAACACACCCTGTGATTTATTTATAGCTTATAGCAGCTATAAAATAAAAGCTAAAAATCCTGACGGATTTTTTAATTTTTATTTTTACAATTTGCAGTTTTAAATTGTATTAAAGCTATTTTACTGTTGTTTTGACTCAAAAGGATTTGTGGCTCAGGTTTGTTTTTTGTTTTTTTGTGGCTTCCTTTTGTCATTCAGGATGAAATTTGCATGCTCCGCACATTTTAACATGAACACACCTGGGCCCAATATGGAAAACAGCAAATGGTCAAACAAAATCAACATCATGATTATTTTTAATGTGTCCTGCTGATGCCTGCTTAAAAAATCTGAGATAAATCAGATGTGTTAACAAAGCCATAATTGTACCATGTTTTGGTCTAACGATCCATTATTGTGTGTTTTCTTCTTTTTTTTTTTTTTTTTTTTTTTTTATAGACGGTGCATACACACAAACCACACTTTGTGGCGTTACACTGTCAAGAAGTGGGCGGGAAAAATTACGAGGAGTCCATGGCGCACGTGGACAGCTTCGTCAAGTAAGTGTGTCACGGTCTCCTTCTGAAGGAAGATCTGCTTGGAAAATCTCTACCTAGGATGTTTGTAGCGTGATTGACGCCTTACCTCAATTCCTCAAACACGTGCGAGAAGTAGCTTTGTAGGACGTTTCTAAATATTGTTTTTGCACTACATACAGGACGAGCTAGATAACACTAACACGAGAATATTTAACATGAACTCATTAAGAGGATAAGCGTGAGAGCTTAAAGCTAATAGTGAGAAATATTCAGATGTCAGTCAAAGCATTCACGTTCTTTTCATTGGTATACTAAAAAAACTAAACTCAGGGCTGTGCAAAGCCCCAACATCTTTAATATGTACATAAATATTGAAGAGGCTGCCATTTTATTATATTGAGTAAAACACAAAAGAGGAACGTAAGTACATTTTTTACAATTTCTTATCTATCTATCTATCTATCTATCTGTCTGTCTGTCTGTCTGTCTGTCTGTCTGTCTGTCTGTCTGTCTGTCTGTCTGTCTGTCTGTATCTCTGTCTGTATCTATCTGTCTGTATCTCTGTCTGTATCTATCTATCTATCTATCTATCTATCTGTCTGTCTCTGTCTGTCTGTATCTCTGTCTGTATCTATCTATCTATCTATCTATCTATCTATCTATCTATCTATCTATCTATCTATCTATCTATCTATCTATCTATCTATCTGTCTGTCTGTCTGTCTGTCTGTCTGTATCTCTGTCTGTATCTATCTATCTATCTATCTATCTATCTATCTATCTATCTATCTATCTATCTATCTATCTATCTATCTATCTATCTGTCTGTCTGTCTGTCTGTCTGTCTGTCTGTCTGTCTGTATCTCTGTCTGTATCTCTGTCTGTATCTATCTGTCTGTCTCTGTCTGTCTGTCTCTGTCTGTCTGTCTGTCTGTTTGTCTCTATCTATCTGTCTGTCTGTCTGTATCTATCTATCTATCTATCTGGATTGATGGATGGATAGATGGATAGATAATATAGTAAATATTACACACTAATAGATCTATTTTAAACACTTAAGTCCAAATTACATATTAAAATGATATTGTGACCATTAAAGCACCAACTGAGATTCAGCCATAAAAACAATCGCTTATTTTTTCCTGCATCACATGATGCTGGAGATATTTAGCCCAAAAGTTCACTAAATGCATTTCAGGGTCTGTGTGCCGTTGCTTTTAACTTTGAGTTGTATTTGGACAGTGAAGTAAAATTCACTCGAAACAGTTTTGGTCTCGTAAAACCATTTCCATATCATTTGACAGAGAAACTATCATCAAACGTTAGTTTTATTCCATTGAAATATTTAGCATCAGTAAAGTGCTGTTTGTTTTTCCGTTAAGTGTCATGGATATGAGGATTTAATAGAGGAGAGTGACATGATTACATAAGTAGAGTGTCAGGGTTGTCTGTTTGTTTTGTTTTGTTTTGGTATATTCATTTAAATTTCAGACTTGCATAGAAACTACACTTTCATTGCCGCTTTAGAGCAGAAACTGAACACCAGAAGTTGCGTGTGGTTCCAGAAAGTTTATCTCCAGTATGATGTTTATCTCAGTTTATGTCTTCCTTTGATTAAACGATAACTCTTCACTATGTCCTGATAAGCTTCTGATTAGAGGTTTTCTGGAGGTATTCCCCATCCAGGTGAGAGTTCACTAGCGCCCTCTGCTGGTCATATAATCACAGGAAAATTAAGAAAGTTGTCAAAAACACCCAAACACCTATATCACTGTGCACTTTACTTGTTTGTATTATGTGCATTCATTGGGAGCTCTTTTTTTTTTCTCCTGTTAGAGAGTTACTGTCCAGTGACGCTATGAAGGACTACAACAGAGCCCGTGTCTACCTCGACGAGAACTACAAATCCCCAGAGCATTTCACAGTAAGATTTCTTTTCATCGTCACAAGTTTGTTGTTGTTGTTGTTGTTGTTGTTGTTGTGTTTAAAGCGATCATATTTAATTTCTGCATTACTCAACATGAATTTTTCAAACACTTCATGCAGTTACTGTGGGTTCCCACGGTTCATGTACCATCTGTAATTTTGTCTTAGTTAGTGACTCCAACAAGCAAAAATATCACTCCTTTCACATTTCCCAATGACATTTTTGTCTGATTTGGTAGGTCACGATTTTGAAGAATTGTTTTTGTCTATTTATGTGAAAAGACTCGCATTGTGTGAGTTTTGTCCCAGAAGTCAGTATAGTGGTTTTCTGTGCACATGCTCTCTAAAATGAATTTGTTTATTCTTTGAGATGAACAGCAGCAGGGTTATTTGTCCATATTTGTGTCAGTTTTCTGACCACTCTCATAATTTGGCTTAGCAAAGAATAAATGCAGTTACACAGTATGCCCACAAGATGGCAGCATACTGCTACTAATCATTACTGCTCCTATTGTGGCTTAAACGCATCAAGGCGTAGCCATAAAAAAAAATGTTTTAGTGAAATTAAATATTATATTATTTAAGCTGGTGTAATTGCTACTATATTCTAAGATGATTTATTACCCATTTTTTCTTTAGAGTTATTATTAGGTCTTTTACAGTATATAGATTATTAATTAACACGACATTGACATTCATAATACTGTTGTCATCAGAGGCAGCACTGTGCAAGTCATTCTTGTAATTAAATTAAGTTTTTAACCATGTCATGTTGAATCCATGGTTCAGCAGTATGATGTATTCACAATATGTCACAGTACGAGTACAATATAGCAGGTCAACAATGAGAAAGTTTCCAGTGTATCACACAGTCAATAAATCCTTCAATAGTCTAGTCATACAAAGCGTGTGCCATTTACCCGCGACAATGTGGTGTTTGTTTTTCCCTCTTTCGATTTTTCACTCTAGGGTAATTGTTTGTTGTCTGGTCAAGCTGTCAATTTTCAGATAATGAGAGCGGAGGTACTGTAGCAGAGGCAGGTGTGTCGCCTAAGGGCAGTGTCTTCTCCTCTTTTTCATTTTTCAATGCTACAGAAAAACCCACAAACCCTAAAACCCAGAATATTAAAGCCAATGACTTGATGTAATTTTCAGGTCATTTAAAAGATTAAACATTCTTTATATCTAATAATAGAATATCTAAGCAACTAAGCAAGACATTTTGATGAAACATTTTCCTACAGCGGCACGTCCTAAAGTCGTCTGTGCTGAAGACTTAAATGTGCAGTGTTAAAAATAAATCTTAATAAAAAATAAACTTTGCTTTGTTTTATTATTAGGCTTAGATTATATAATTATCTGTGAATTAAGTAGTACTATATACAAATTCTAGAGTATTAGACAGAGCTTGTTAATATAAAGTTGGGATTTGTCTTGTTATGGAAAAATAAGCAGAATCAAATGCTGTGGAATAAATTTGTTCCTCTGTTGATGTCATTTAAAACATTAAAATAATTAAATTTGATAAATAAAATGATCATGCTCTAAAAATATCTCTAGACACTTATTATCATTAAAAATGAATGGCATTTTTATGAATTTTTATACAAATTGGCAGTTTGGAAACAACTCCTTGCTGTCTGTCGCAATTTTATATATATATAAACATAATATTGGACATCATTTATTATTTAAAATATTTATATGAATATATATATATATATATATATATATATATATATATATATATATATATATATATATATATATATATATATATATATAATATATCAAAAAAAGGTAGGGCACAAACCTGTTAAAGGACATCACACTTTTATAAGTGTATATGTAAATGGCACCAATATTGATTCATTCACTCACATTTATACAATGAGTGTGAGTATTAATTTTGAAAAATTTAATCTGACCTAAAAGGCCAACGTGTGTGTGTTTAAAAAAATAAAAATAAAAAAACAAACAAAACTTCATTCTTTCATTTTATAATTTTGTTAAAATACACCTATGATTTGCTCTGAAATTCGGCTGCAACCAGTTGATGAATTAGAGAGGTGCTGTGGCTTTCACTGCCCCACTTCACTTCATAGCAAAGCAAGCAGTGATGCTATTTGAATGAATTATATAAGTACTTTTTCGATCTAGCAGCATTGATAAACGATACATAATTGAATTGCCTTAATATGCAGAAATAAATAATTAAATGTATGTTATGAGTCAAGTCAGTTCATGTGGAAGGTGCTGGGATTCGATGAGTCAAATCCAAAGACTCTTCACTTCGTAAATGATTCACCTCATGCAAACATGACAATGAAAATAAGCTTAATATCTGAGTGTTTAATGTAGTGAGACGGTAGCTGCCTTCATTTTGAATTAAACAGTGCAGAATTGAGAGAGGGCATGAAATGCAGGTAAGAGTCTCTCCTACATTTCCATTAATCACACGGAAATCTAAAGGAGTCTGTATCCAGTAAAATTACAGTGGAGTCTAAACGTCTGAGAGCACTAGTGAAAATGCTTCTGTTTTACATTTCATTTTTAATCTAGTACATCAGTTTTTCATTACATTGTATATTACTGACAACTTGAGTAAAAAGTAAAATAATTACGTACGTTTCTTCTTTCTGCTAAACTGACAGTGTGACTCGAGCTGCATGGATTCATTTTAGATCAGATCCATAGTGTCTGAGCACATGTTTCACTAGATTAGTAAGGAGGAAAATCTCACCTTTTGTACAAAGCACTTAACAGAAATTTCCTTACTTAAATTTTGACGAAACTAGAAATAATGCAGGATCTTGGATATTCAATATTTAAGATATTGAATATGTATTTTCTTTGCTTTAAAGTCTTTCTGTATATTATCTATTTTAAATGAAAAAAAAAGTATCCTAGATTTCCGATGTGGTCTCAGAATGTTGGACCCCAGTGTACATGGAAGAGCAGGAACATTGGCTTAGGTATCTGATATTTTGGGGGGAAAAGGCGGGTTTTTTTTATAAAGATAATTTGTCATTATGGATTGTCATAAATATAGTAACGTTAATGAAGTATCAAAATAATTGCTATTTGTCAAATAATTTTTAATTAAATTTAGTTTCAGTAATATTTTTATGCTGGCTATTATAATGGAATTCTTGTTCTGGGTTGTTTTCTTGTCAATGAGAGGGGAGTGAGCGGTGAGTGACAGGGGCCGCTGTTTTACAGCCTAGTTAAGGTATACAGCAGGTAAAATGTCAATTAGGAAAAGGCGAGCAGATCACATTGCTCGCCGTCAGCCCTGTTCCACTCTATTAATATTTATCATGCACCTCTGCCCCTAAGCCCCAGGGCTCCATGGGTAATGATGTGCACTAATGTCTGCCTCTTATTACCACCGTATGTGTCTGTGTATGTCTCTCTATAGCTACATGACCTATTGCATGTGTTTAAGCCAGCTGTAAGGCAAGTCATAGCTCTTGAAGGCCTTTGTCTCTCCCGACATTTTAATTGGAAACCTGTCCATCTTCATTTCCAGCCAGCAGATAAGAGGCGGCTAAACCGGAGCGAGAACGAGACATTATCATGTGACAGGAATTGTTGGCCTTGAACAGTGACACGGATCAGCTCTGTGTGACAGCGTTATCTGTCCTAGTGTCTTGTCTAATTTGACACAGAATTTGACATGTCCTCAGGGAATGGGATTAGACAGACCTGCAAATTAGGCAGATTCTCAATAAATGTTGATATTTAAATACTCAGATTGGACAGAAAGGAAAACTCGATCATTTCATAGCTGCAGCGTTTATAGTGCGAGTCTTTTGTTAAATTGGACATCAACACGTGTCTTTGACAGTGTGTTCTCTGTTCAGAGTAAACCCAGGCATGTTAGCTCCCTCGGGTAAGCCGTGTTTGGGCTGCTGAAACGTTTGTGTTGCAGCAGCAGATGCTATCAAGAAGGGAGGGAAAGATACTCTGTCAGGCCAGTAAACCGCTAACAGACCAATGTCTTGTCCTCGCACAGAGCTGCGACAGTATGACCGGTGTTTCCAGGAAGACCCGGAGCAAGCTGCTAATCCCCTTACATCTTCTCTTTCTTAGCTCCAGTTTTCAATTTACAGTATTTAATTAAATTCAATCTGTATAGTGATTTTAACAAAGGACATTGGTACAAAGCAGCTTTACAGGACGAAATCTGAATATAAATACCATACATGTTTTGTTCTTTTTTATTTATATATATATATATATGGGTTATATAGTTTAATCACTTTCTTGTCATCATTGTACCAGGGACAACATTAGGGATTGTAAGCATCAATGGCCCATCTTTCTGCAATGGCAAAAGCACAAGTTTGACCTACTGAAAAAATGTAACTGAGGTAATTTCATATTTTAAAGCGTGTTGAATTAGAATGATATTTACACTGGATAATCGCACTTTTCCTTGACTGAATTCAAAGCAATTTGATCAAAGATGCTTATAACATTAATCCATTTTTCTGAAGATATTTCCTGCTCATAACGATCCAAGTTAATGGACCTGTTGGCATCGTACAACAGTACAAACTCTTCCTCTGAGATTAGTTTATCTTCTAATGCATCTTCATTAGCTTATTTTCTCTTGCTTTTTTTCCTGAATGACATTTTCTTAGCCAAAGACTATCTAGCAGTCCTCTGTAGCATTAAACAAAAAAGTTAAAGAGTTAGTTCCGGGTTGCTTAAAGTCCCTGTTGTGTATAAATTGCTCAGAAATGCTTTAAAGGTGCAGTTTGCCTATAATCTATTATCTATAATAAGCCGGCTGCTACTAAAAACATGCTGGAAGGTGGAGAGTTTCTTCTAAATTACCCCTAAATGTGAACGAGAGTGTGTTTGGTGCTCTGGAGTCCTATCCAGGGTGTATTCCTACCTCATGCCTACAGTATTGTTCCTGGGATTCATTATCACCCTGACCAAGACAAAGTTGATGCCAAAGAGGAAGAAATCGAAAAGGTATCTTTTTGATGCACAATAGCACTATACGCTGAGTATTGTTAAATTTTTCTTTTTCATTTCATTTTCCTTGCTCTGAAAACAGCACCACTACAGAGCTGCTACAGTGCTTACTTTTACTTACAGATGAGGTGGAGCTAGTCAGTGTTTTCATTTGAATTATACTACTCCACGCATGCAGAGAGCTTGCTCTTTATATTCTCTCTCATTACATCTGTGCTTGATTTGTGCAGAAATGGGTTGAGGTTGTTGTGATGAGGTCACAAGGAAGCTGTATAATAGCTGCACAGGTTAATGCCTCTATCCACGCTCACACGATTTCCTCCTCTTGTCAAAACAGTGGCACATGCATAACCAGGTTAAAATATGGCAAACTAATTCCAGAGGCTCTCATAGGGTGCAAAGTACAGAGCACGTTGAGGCTATTTGAATGGAGGAGATGTCAGTGGAGCAATATTGTAGCACCATAACTCTCCCAGGCCATCAGTCAAGCTTTCAGGAGTGCAAATACACAGCACACACATCCACTCAGCCCGACCCCGACACACACACGCACACTCTCTCCCTGGACATATGTTGAGCGCCAATCGATGAGTCTGCCATCAGAAGTGAATTATTAAGGGGATAAGGCAGGCTGGGGCTCACTGGATAAAATTTGGGCTGAAATATACACACAATTAATAGATTGTACAGAGGGGCGGAAAACGAATGCCTTTATTATAGCGAGCCTCATCTGAGTTCACGCTCTCGGCACTATCGCAGCAATGAGCACATCCACTTGTGTGTATTCTCTCTCTGTTGTCCCCCCTCTGACACACACAGACACACACACACACACACACACACACACACACACACACACACACACACACACACACATGGGTGTAGAGCCAGGGGCCTCATAAAACCAGGCTGATAAAGTGGTGTGTGTATGGTTGGATTAGTTTAGTGGGGGCATCAGGATATAGGGTGAGGAGTAAATCAGAAGTGTGTGTGCGCGCATGTTTACGTGTTGGCCAGACACAGATAATGATGTGATTGGAGCGTGTGGAGGGGTTTCTGCTCTGTGTACATTATGGTGCGTGGCTCTTGGTGTGACTCCTGTGTGTGTGTGTGTGTGTGTGTGTGTGTGTGTGTGTGTGTGTGTGTGTGTGTGTGTGAGCCAGAAAGAGCGAGAGCATGCAGCCCAGTGAAGGTGAGCCTGTCATATCGATCTTTTTAACGCTAAAATATGAGCCACTTTACTCTGCTCCCCAGCCCAGTGATGTGAAAAATAATAACTCGGTCCCAAATTAAAAATATTGATCGCTTAGTAGGTGTTGAGAGCAAATAAACACCCACTGAAGGATTTTTTTTCAGCCCTCCCCCCATCTTTCTATGTCTTGAACAACACTCCCTGCGTACACACACACATACTTGGGCCATCTCTCTATCTCTATCTGATGACAGTAGGTCAGGCTGCAGCCGCGGGGTGTGTAAATATGATCAAAGTGTGGTTAAATATGAGGATGTGTCTTGTGTAGCTTCACGTCTCTCAGCACAACCACGTTAACCCTTCACAGTGAGTCTGAATGCTCATCGTATGTTCCTCGTATATGTAATTATTCATATACGTTATACATATGGAAGACATGTATAATTTGATGTCCTTTTTGGGTTACATAGACCCCAAATAAACTTTCTACTTGCATCACAAACTGATTAGTTATTAGATTTTTTTTTTAATCAAATTTCACTTAATTTATACGAAATATGATGATTTATACCGCTGGTTAATTCTCAGTTTTGATTGGTCAGTAGGTTTTGATTAATTTTCTGCGTTGGTCTGCATTTTATGTTATTTTATTAATAATATGCTTTTTCAAATCCGTTATTTTTTCTGCTGTATCATCATACACAGAGACGTGTATGGTGGTCTCCTCCACATAAGAATATTGTTTGTGTAATTGCTGATTTAGTAAAGCTTTTTAAAGTAGAGGATTATTTAGCATTTATGGAAGGAGTCTGCAACATCAGCTCTTTCTAACAATCAGTGGGAAAGTTTTAGCTTTGATTTTTCTAACAGAAATTCTTCATGATAGAGGGCTTTTGTCAGTTCATCAGTTATGTGGCAAACTACATTTTTACTAAAAGAGAAAAGAAAAATAGAGAGACTGATGAAGAAACAAGTGTTTACAGATGTTATAATGCAAGTGATGACACGAACTAAGTGGTTTTTTTTTTTTTATTAACTGAAAGAGAACAAAAGAGAGGCTGGCTTGGGAATGTATAGTATTTAGACATGTACTAAACAAATAAAAAGTTACTTGTACCTGAATTGTTATTGTTTATTCGATTACTGTTTAATTGTTGTCATAGAAAAATACACAAAATTGTACCCTGTTGTGTTATATTCCTTACATAATGCTAATCTTGAGAATTAATAAAGTTATATTAGCACCATTAATGTCCTAATACTGATCAACTCATTTATTACTCACAGTATGCAAAAAATAAATGAATGACTTGCTCTACATTCCCTGGATGTCTAACTGTGTTTGGGTTCATACTAAACCGATTAATCGTATTTATATTTTGCACTCAAAGCTTATCAACGGGTCTTATTTTGATTAAAAGAAGAAATATGTTAATGCTCTTGGTTCTCAAATTGGCCAAAATCGGTATGTCAATAATATTAGTGATGTATGTTTATTGAGATTTTCTCATGAAGCACTAGCACTAATCAACTTACAGTGTATAATATACCATACATCCAGCAGTTTCCTGATATGATTCTTTTTTCATGTTAGACATTTTACTATTTCAGCTTGCTCTTGTGACTATGACATGTAGCTCTGGCTTTCTTAAGTAAGAGTTTTCATGAGAACAAATGGCCAATTAAGACGCCTCAGTTCTCCAGCGGTGGCATTGTTAGCCTTTGTGTTACACGCCTGAATAATCATTCAGATATATGCCTTGTTCTTTGTCTTCTCACTT
>JAUCMX010000002.1:21158248-21203248 GCA_033459395.1 Hemibagrus guttatus
TCTGAGTAAAACTAACAATAGTCACGCAAATACCCGGTTTAATATTTTTAGTAAGTGTAAAGGAGAAACTTGGTGTCTGGAATAATCCCATAATAGTTCTCTATATAACCACAGATTGTAGAATTTATCATATTAAAACCTGTACCAATTTTTAAAATGACCCTAATATGCATTGAGAGGAACATCAATTATAAATATCTAAATTAATATAGACTGTTATTTATTACATATGGCATTTTTATTGGCTGCGTTCACCTCTTTCAGTTTGTAGAAAAACCACTTTCTCTTTCAACTGTGGCTATTTTCTGTGTTCTCTCTGTGTCACTTCTCATCCGGTACTGCTCTAATTGGGTTTGGAGCTCTAAATCAGATTGCTATGATTGGTTTATCCTCCTGAGGTCCCCGGTATGTCATAGGTGGAGACTTCATCGGCTATTGTTAAGACCTCCGTCATATCGTTTCTAGCAGACACAGCGACAGATAGCGTAGCACCACTTAATATATTTGAGTAAGCATCACACTCCACACACACACACACACACACACACACACACACACACACAGGAGCATATGCGGCAGCCTCCTCTTCCCATCTTGAGCAAATAATGACATTCGAATCGAGCATTGAGCAGCTTAATTGCTTTTAAATTGTCATTTTAATTTACAGTGATATAGTATTGATCACACAGGCCTATATTAAGGCCCTCGGTGGAACAGATGATGTGGAATTAAACACGGTTTGTGGGTCCTCTGGGGGCCTCCAGGGGCCCGTCAGGATAAGAATGATATTTCCTGCTAATGAACTGGCAGCATGCAGCCGCATGAATCTGAGGCTGTGCCGGGGAAGAGGGGAATAATGGGGTTTGGGTTACTCATTCACTGCCATGCACCAGGTCTCATGTGATTCATCCGTGGACTCCGGGTCTCACACGGTCGTGTTTGCCCGTCTCCTCCTGCCGGCCTGACCTTTTCACTGCTAAAGTGTATATATATTGCCACAGACACACACTCACACAACGCACACAGACAGACCTGCACAGGTGCCTCATGTAGAAGGAGGGGGATCTTCAGGGAGCCATCAGCCCCTAATCCCAACATTGTGAACTGAGGACAAGTGTGTTTCCTCCCTGGTCTTCTCTCATTCCTTTCTCATTGGTTGCTCGTGATTCTGAAGCGAGAGAGGAGAGCTCTCCCATGAGGCCGAGCACAGCCTGCTGCAGATATGTCACGTACGTGTGGTTAATAGCACAGATAAATCGTTATTTTAAATCCCAACCATTTCTCATTTCTTAGTAGGTAAGAGAAACAATGATGATGGTTTTTTTTGACAGACAGACTCTAATTATATCTGGAGGTAGTGACCTTACATACATTTACTGAGAATACACACAAGGAGAGCTGATTGTCTTTGAGGATATATTGGATTTTCTTGCCTAATGTTTGCGATTGATGGTAAAGTTATTGTTTAACCTGAAAGAGATCGAGTTCCCTTATCTTTTTAAAGCTAAATATATCCATACCTGATTTTGCAATCAGAAGCCGAAATTTAAGATACCTAAACCAGAAGAGGGTTTTTATTTTTAACCATTAATTTTGAATGTAGAATGCCACAAATGCGACAACAGAGTCAATATATTGTGTGAATTCTGACTTGATATTTGTTTAAAAAAAAAAAATTATTATTAATAATAATTAATAATAAATTACATTTATTTATTATTTATAATATTAGTTTATTTTGTAAAAATATCAATAATATTTTGCAATCCAGGCATTTGTGGCTCAGTGGTAGGTTTTTCGCCTACCATGAGGAAGGCCTGGGTTCAATTCCCAGCTAATGCCCAAACTCCAGCCACTGGATTCAGCGCCGGTCCCAAGCCCGGAAAAATGGGAGGGTTGCGTCAGGAAGGGCATCTGATGTAAAACCTGTGCCAAGTTGTTGTGCGGACCAGTTGGTCTGCTGTGGTGACCCCGAACAGGGAGCAGCCGAAAGCAACTCTCTCTCATCAATAATATTTTGCAATACTTTTGTCTGCAATATTTTTGTCAAATTCAGTTGGTTTTATTTCCGCAAAACAGAACCTAAACTAGTAGCTTATTAAACCATCACATTTCTGATCTAGCAATTACTAAGTTTGTAATTTGTATATCCATTTAGCAAACATTTTTTCTTCAATTCAAATAATGCAAATTTCCTCGTTTGCAACACATTTTATATTTTATATATTTAGAGATGACAAGTGAACTCTTCATCCTCTGTTTTAATTTCCAATGTCTCATTTTATAATATTACCTACGCTGTGGTGCCCCAAAGGTGGAACCATTTCAGGGATGAAATGCACCCTGACCACTACCATCTTACTCCTCTGGCATCGGAACCCCGTGCTGTTTGATTGTAGGATGTCTTCAATACCCGTAATGGACTTGGCAGGGGCCTATGTGTTCTGCCGTGGGCCGTTCACTCTCCTCTCTTATCCAATCACCTTATTGTAATGCTTGTGCAATGTTTACTCAACTGGCTATGCATTTACATCAACCCATAACCACAGGCACTACTCACGGCTAGCACTTAATCGAATTAGCAGGTATTGTGCATCAGATTTTGAACACATACCAGACTTGACTGCTTCTTTGCTTGCGTTCAGTCACGCCCTACGTTTCTCTCCAGCTCCTGGTTTAATTGATGGCTTCTGTCTATGATTGATTTTCGCGTTCTGCACCTGCTTCTCTTTATTCTTGTGTTGCAATGAAGTTATCCTGCTAAACATAGGTTTATATAATACATTCTGTCAAAACACAGCATATTCTAATCATTCCTCACGGGCCCGAACAGACATCTTAGCCCAGCGCTTGGTATTCTAAAATATCTTCAATCTATTTGGAATTCAGCTATACATGAATGAGTGGAAAAGAAATGCGTACGCTGCTTAAATGTTCTTGTGATGCATATTCCTTCCATGTCTTTGCAAAAACTAATTAGCTTTACATGCTTTCTCGCTGTGGTTATTTGAAGATAAACACACAGCAAATCACTGGAATGGTTTTAGCCTCTCGTTTTCTAACAGTATTAAATGTTCACAGACCAATTGATTTTAAGTGGCTCTAAACCCGAGTCAAGGGAATGAACAATGACTTTGTCGTGCACCCTGTCCTAACAGCGGCAAAGTGTATCTTGTAAATGAACTAGATGCTCCTAATAAGGGAGGATAGCATCTCTAAGACCCATAATGAGCTCTTTCTTCTCTCGCCTGGACCCCTTTAAATTGATTTTTGTCAGGGAAATTAATACAGTGTATTCAACATAATAGGAAGAAAGTGCTTTTCTGGTTATGAGGCTCATAAGACAGAGTTTGGTCATAAAGGATGCTAATAAAATGGTCAAATATGAGCTGATGTATTGCGTTATTGATGATGGGCCAGAGCTTAAAAAATAGCAACATTTTTGTGCCTCGTATGGGAGAATTTACTGAAATTTGGAGACAGTAAGACAGTGATGTTGACTGAATAGGCGTCTTTATCAGCGTCTGACTAAAGTGTGCTCGGATGGTAAGCCGTGTGACTCTGCTCAAACAGCAACAGCTGTATCTTACTGTAAGATTGACTGCACCTGAGAGTGAGTGAAGCGGAGAGAAGAAGAGAAGGAATTGAGATGAATGAGTGTCATTTACAGGCCACCTGGCCGAGATGATCGGAAACCTCCATGTGAACTTGTGCTGGACAGAGAAAAGCACTCATAGAGCCAGCAAGTAAACATAACCATATTTTGTATTCTAATGCTTTCCAAGAGGACTTTAATCACAAACAAAGGCTCCCCGTGTCAGCACAAGCTTTGCCCACAATGCCTTACTTGTGCGTGGCCATCCTCAATGAATTAGTACCTCGTTAAATGATCCTGTAATTAGATTGGATGCTATATTCTTTTAGTTGTATTCAGCTCCTTAATTTTAACAGCCTAATTACATTCCTGCACTTTACCTCATTTGTTCAGACATGTTTGGGTTCATTCTTTAAGATAAATCTCATGTCTATATCCTATTACAAGGCTCTCAAGCAATCGAGGACTCGGACTAGTTCAAACCCTGTTCCCTTCCGATAAAATTCCATATATATATATATTTTTTTAAAACGCAGGAGAATTTCTTTTAAAACGGATAGCCTTATGAATATAATTATATCTCACCGATGGTAAGTTTGATTGGGATTTCAGGTTAGAACAGTTGATACATTACTTCTCAGTTAATGATTAAAAGCATACACACACTAAGTACACTGTGTACTGAACAGTACAGATTAGCCAAGGAAGTGAATATTAGTTCATCACTCATTTCAATGTACCTTGACGCTGAACATGATAAATGATTAGCTAAATATTTTATTTTATTTCATAATAAATGATTGTTGTATGATTTGGCTCTATGTTGTATGATTAATCTACATCTATCTACGCTTTCATTCTGAATTTTTTTTTCTATTCAGCAACCTGAAATCTGATTGATTTAAACATGATTGTGTTTCAATTTGTTTGTTTTTGCCTGCTTGACAGTTTAAGCAGAATTACAGAAAATTTTAACCTGAAATATATATGAAACTAATGGAGAAAGAGTAGAATAGGGCTGTTGTGATACAGTTCTATATAAGATATAAAAGTGGGAGGCATTGGAGCTAAACAGTGGGGTTTTATTAAAGAACTTTCCGGACTTTTCCACCTCCCTGCTATCTGTTCCTTCTGGCCATTTTCTGGCTTTACCCCTTGAAAGGCTGGGAACTACTCCTATTTCTGATTCAAGAGAACATCTGCGTACAGAAACTCCTTTTTTTTTTTTTTTTTTTATTATTAATCACTATTATTATTACTATATACCACCCCCACCCTCTTGCATGGCATAATTTCTACCAGAGAAACCTTTCTATCAACTGCCAGCGTAGCCTCCCCATGCCCTCTGTTTCTCCCTCGTCCTCTCTGGCGATGCACTGAAGTATAACTAAGCTAGCATGGAGGATATCCTGTTCAGGCCTAGCCAACTTTACATAACACATCATCGGCAGGCATCCGCTTTTACATAAAGACAAAGACGCAGCAAATACCGTCCGGAGCTGGGACTTAGCAGAGATGAGGGAAAGCGAGCGGCTTTTTCTCGGCTCCCTGTAAAGCTTCACGGCTCCGTGCTCACTGTTTGTGTCGCGAGAACGCCTCTGACAGTAACTGTGGAAAAGGAGGCCGGCTCCGTTCGCAAGAACCCTACCTTTTCTCAGCCAACTCTTTAAGGCTTGGAAATTCAGTATGGCTTTCCAAACGGGAAACGACAGATTATACTCCGTCCCCTGAGGTTGAAACTTTAAACCTGAAACTTGATTTGTACAGACCCTCCTGGATTGTAAGCCAAGCAGCTCCACAATTGATGTTTTGATTGAGCATAGCAATATGCGGTCATATAAATGTAGAGGTACTGTGCAGGGGCCGTGCGGTCTCGTTTTGGAATAGCCTTGCGTGATTGGAGAGGACAGCATCAGAAAATGAGTAACATACTGATAAATATTCCCCCAAACAGACTGATGTATGGCATTAAGATGTCTCAGCAGTATATTTTATTGTGGCTCACTGCTATAAAGCTGTATCGAATTGGACATCTGGAGGGGACAGTATGTCATTGCAAGGCCACTAGGACATAACGCCTGACTCAAAGGCACTTCCTGTGGTTTGTGTCGCCAATCGCCTGCCTAGTCTACGACCTGTCAGAGTAGTGCCAGAGAGATGGCTAATCAATCTAGAGCAGAGACACTTCCACACCTGCAGTGGACAGTGTCCAGGGCCATTTTGGCACTGCTCTATACGTAGGTTTATTGCCAGACCAGTAGTGAAGGATTTTGTGGATTAAGCATTTAAGATGTACTGGAATGAAATTAAATACATGCTTCCAGTAAAGGCAGTCCTGTGGCGAAGATCAGATGATCGTCTGCACCGTTTACTTTATTCATACTGAAGTGAAAACTGTCACACAGTTTTTATTTAACACGGCCTACATCAAAGTCAAATACCGTGTTCAGTTTATGCCCTTCAGCAATCAAAGCCATAACTAGGCCTCTAACATTAACAAACCAGAATCAACAAAACCAAAACCACAACAAGAAATTTTGAACCCCACCAAAACACCACAGCATTAACTCAGAACTGAAAGGGTAGGTTCTTATTCTGTTCACGTAACTTGTTGCTGATTGGACATGGCATGTACCAACTACAAGGAATTGCACCTTTTCAGTCTCTTACCTTGTTCACTTGTGCAAAAGTGATTTAATGTCAAATTGCTTTATTATTATTATTAAAGTGCTCAACAATTATATCTTCTACATTTCCTTCAGTCTAGTTTTCAGCATTCACATACTCATATTAATGCCGCAAAAAGTTGACAGCATATCTAAAATAACACCATGCCCTTAATATAAATAATACATGAATAAAAGCATCAATAGATTCATTTAGGCTCATCATTCCTCATCACTCACCTTTCCTTTCTGATTTGAATTAATGCTGTTGTGTTTTGTTTTTCTGAATTTAGTGCTCTCTGATTTTCTGTTCTATTTTTGGTCTGTTTTTCCTGATTTTCCACCGTACTTTTTCACAGCAGGTGAGCGTATTGTACTGAATTCAGTTACCCTTTTTGCCTGGGTATAATAATACAAGCCAAGTCAGAACAAATGCTACTTGCACAAACACTGACATTATAACCAAAACAGCACTTTTTCTTCTGACTTGTCTGGTATAATAGCAACAGTGCTATTTTACACCATGTGTATCTGCTGGAGCTTCCAAAAATTAATGTTGTCAACTTTTATGTGTAGGCAGCAAGATTTCATGTATATGCTGTAAGATCATATTGGCAAAGATTCTTTTAGTAAGCTGGAGAAAAGTGTTATAGTAAGACTGGAAAATGCAAGCATTAGAAATCGCTGTCTCACTGTACTGGCATATGTAAACAGAGCAACTTAAGATATGAGATTTAATTTTATTTCAAAATGGAAAGACGTCACAGCCCTAATCACAGGTAGCCCATTGGTTTAGCCAGTATCTCTGGCTGGAATCACTTTTCTCACTTCAGTACTGTAATGACTGCAGCTCTCTTTTCAAACAATAATTTTCTGGTAGATTCATACTCATGACTTTCTACTCTTGTGGGTAAAATGTGTTGTGTTAGTTTAGACAGGACTTGCTGTGTTGTTCACTGATGAAGCGCTGTTTGTCTTTAAAGCTTGAGAACTTATAGACATCAAGTGCTAATATGCACCTATCTGCCCCTTTATAAAGAAGCTGATCCACATGTTTGTATTGCACATTCATTCATTGTCTACCACTTACCTGATCTATACTCGGGTCACGGGGAGCCTGTGCCTATCTCAGGCGTCATTGGGCATCAAGGCAGGATACACCCTGGACAGAGTGCCAACCCATCGCAGGGCACACACACACACTCTCATTCACTCATGCAATCACACACTACGGACAATTTAGAGATGCCAATCAACCTACAATGCATGTCTTTGGACTGGGGGAGAAAACCCCCGAGGCACGGGGAGAACATGCAAACTCCACACACACACGGCGGAGGCGGGAATCGAACCCCCAACCCTGGAGGTGTGAGGCAAACGTGCTAACCACCAAGCCACCATGCCCCTGTTTGTATTGCACAGAAGACTGCAATTCCAGCATGGTTCAACTTGGTATAACTTTCCTCCTGCTAGATTTTGATTACATATGACACCTTGCTGTCTTGTTCTATCCATGTCTCCTAATCCCCTGAAAAGGCTGTAGCTTTCCTTCCCTCTGATACACTCCTAATCCAATCAGATGCATAACGGACGATCGGCGGAGCAGGCCACATATTAAATAGCATGATAATCTAGATTGATGAACATTCGATGTCAACATTAACAATATTTTCAGAAGCAGAGAATAAAGAAAAATCAATGGCCTTTTAGACCTGTCATTTCTAAAAGTATCTATCTAATGAGGATACCTTTTGAAAAGAAACAAATGACACAAGTTGAAATATTCTTTTTAATTATTGGACATCCATAGTGGAATATGATTTACATTAATGAGCCTAAGTATATTAAAAGCATTTTATCCCCCAGCATTCGAAACAATCAAATGATGGTCTTGGCAATGCCACATGAAGTGGACAAAGAGAGAGCGAGGTAATGTCATTTTAATTACTAATGGATCCCTCAATTGTCCAGCCTTTGATTTTTCTTTTTTGGCAAATCTAATAACGCGGATAATATTCATCAGATATGCGGGGCCTTTGGGGGATGATGAGATTAGCTCAGTGGCTCATATTTACTTAGAGAGAGTGGTTATTCACCATGCCAGCCACTTAAGTCACTGGTTTATTTGAGGATTGAGGTTTCAGGGAGCGATCAAGATCTTATATCTCACCGAAGTAGTTGTCCTTTTAATATATGGAAACTGTTGATTGCTATCTGGGGTGGAATGACTGATTTATTGTGTGTGGTATCTGAAACCATTGACTGCTTTTTGTGGAAGGACCTGTGGATCCGAGTTTATCACGCCTGTGTTTGCAGACTCACTGAAGACCTTAGTCATGGGCGTTTATTTGTTCTTCATACAATACTTGAACTACCTACTGTGTGTGCTGCGAGGGTAAAAGCTGATTAAACCATAAGCTGTTATTATTATAACTTATTCAGAATAATATGAGGAATTTTTTTCAAGATTCTTCAGACATTCAGCCCTGGCCTTAGTTTAAGCATTCTGAAATATTTTATAACGTCTTTAACTGCAAAATAAATTCCATGCCACCCCCTAAATATAGTTTTATTTCTTAAACATTATTTAAATGTGTGCAATTATATTTTGTCTATTTATTATAGCCATAATGTGTTTTATTTCTGAATTTTCCACAGACAGGACACATTTGGTTTAAGATTATTACTTATGTTTTTGAGATACTGAGCTTTTTAGTTCAAATAAGTTCAAAGGAAAATTCCAGCAGCATAATACCTATAATAACTCAATATTAAATATTATAAATTTGATGGATTGTGAATTCCTGTAACTAATTGTAACTAAATGAAATATCACAGAAACCAGGCTTTGATTCATTAAGGAGAGTTTTCTTGTCATTATTATGACAACTCAACAGACACTTTGTGGTGTAAACTGGAACAGCTTAAATACAGCATAATATAAAATGACCCCTACAAGGAATTTTGTAATATTATTCAAACTAGACAGGCCTATCGCAGTACTGTAGGACCTAATTGGTTTTGAGCATTAGAAAAGTGTGTCACGGAGGGAAGAAAAAGAAATCTGGCATTCTAAAATGCCTCCTTATAAGTCTGACTCACATTATGTATAGTTGCATTATGATTCTCCCCTCATCCCACCCCCCAGTTCTCATTCGTTCTGGTTGAATGTCATTGGCAAGATGGCTTTATTGCTTTAGACCCGTGCGGGTGGCCAGGTTGGAGGGCCCTCGGTACGACGGATGAGCCTGGCAGGAAATTGGCAGATGGAAGCATCCATTTCACTGCTAATTACGGGGGCCACCGGCCTCGCCGACTGACAGGGTTCAACTGGGCAATGTAGAGGCTGCCAGCTCCCATCCTGCACGCTTTATAAAACGCTCTTTAATCCTCCTGCACAATATCATTAACTTTGTAAGTGGATGAACACAATGGACAAGCAATTTAATTAACTTGTACCATTGGATGTTGGAAGGAGAGACTAAATGAAATTAATGCACAATATTTCCCCGGCCGGGCAGCCAACCTCGGGAGCAGCCTGGATTGTTGGCAGGTCCTGCGTGGCCAGCCGGTTTGGCCAATTACGCCTTGTTTAGACCTATCCATAACGTTTTCCACAAAAAGGGGAAATAAAATCAGTGGTTCGCAGATCAATCATACAAGCACGCCACTGGAGTTTAGGGAGCATTTTAACTAAATGAGAGGAGCACTCTTTCAGACGGCTCTCTATTTCTGTTTCTGTTTTTCTCTCTCTGACTGTCTGTCTGCCTGAACTTCTACTGAGCCATTACTGAAATTTTCAAGCACTTTGATTGAATCCATTGGAAATTACATTCTGTATGCCAGTAAGAAGTCCTTTCACAACTCAGGTGCTGTTGAAATGTTACACAGAAGAATATTTATGTAATGGATATTAGAGTCTTATTTGGCCTTTAAACGTGCAACATTAAGAGTTTGTGAATTTAAAAAAACAATTTTCTTTTTAATTTTTAAGATGATATGCTGATAAAAAATAATGTATGTAATGTCTATTGAAACAGTTCATCATTTGCAAGCTGTAAACATACAGTGGTGTGAAAAAGTGTTGGCCTCCTTCCTGATTTCTTATTTTTTTGCATGTTTGTCACACTTTAATGTTTCAGATAATCAAACACATTTAAATATTAGTCAAAGATAACACAAGTAAACACATCATGCAGTTTTTAAATGAAGGTTTTTATTATTAAGGGAAAACAAAATCCAAAACTACATGGCCCTGTGTGAAAAAGTGTTTGCCCCCTAAGCCTAATAACTGGTTGGGCCACCCTTAGCAGCAACAACTGCAATCAAGCGTTTTCGATAACTTGCAATGAGTCTGTTACAGCGCTGTGGAGGAATTTTGGCCCACTCATCTTTGCAGAATTGTTGTAATTCAGCCACATTGGAGGGTTTTCGAGCATGAACCACCTTTTTAAGGTCATGCCACAGCATCTCAATCGGATTGAGGTCAGGACTTTGACTAGGCCACTCCAAAGTCTTCATTTTGTTTTTCTTCAGCCATTCAGAGGTGGACTTGCTGGTGTGTTTTGGATCATTGTCCTGCTGCAGAACCCAAGTTTGCTTCAGCTTGAGGTCACAAACCTACCGATCTATCAGTCTGGAAAAGGTTATAAAGCCATTTCTAAAGCTTTGGGACTGCCGCGAACCACAGTGAGAGCCATTATCTACAAATGGCGAAAACATGGAACAGTGGAGAAACTTCCCAGGAGTGACTGGCCGACCAAAATTACCCCAAGAGCGCAGCGACGACTCATCCAGGTGGTCACAAAAGACCCCACAACAACATCCGGAGAACTGCAGGCCTCACTTGCCTCAGTTAAGGTGAGTGTTCATGACTCCACCATAAGAAAGAGACTGGGCAAAAATGGTTTGCATGGCAGAGTTCCAAGACAAAAATTGCTGCTGAGCAAAAAGAACATAAAGGCTCGTCTCAGTTTTGCCAGAAAACATCTTGATGATCCCCAAGACTTTTGGGAAAATACTCTGTGGACTGACGAGACAAATATGTAACTTTTTGGAAGGTCTGTGTCCCATTACGTCTGGCGTAAAAGTAACACCGCATTTCAGAAAAAGAACATCATACCAACAGTAACATATGGTGGTGGTAGTGTGATGGTCTGGGGCTGTTTTGCTGCTTCAGGACCTGGAAGACTTGCTGTGATAAATGGAACCATGAATTCTGCTGTCTACCAAAAATTCCTGAAGGAGAATGTCCGGCCATCAGTTTGTGACCTCAAGCTGAAGCGAACTTGGGTTCTGCAGCAGGACAATGATCCAAAACACACCAGCAAGTCCACCTCTGAATGGCTGAAGAAAAACAAAATGAAGACTTTGGAGTGGCCTAGTCAAAGTCCTGACCTCAATCCGATTGAGATGCTGTGGCATGACCTTAAAAAGGTGGTTCATGCTCGAAAACCCTCCAATGTGGCTGAATTACAACAATTCTGCAAAGATGAGTGGGCCAAAATTCCTCCACAGTGCTGTAACAGACTCATTGCAAGTTATCGAAAACGCTTGATTGCAGTTGTTGCTGCTAAGGGTGTCCCAACCAGTTATTAGGCTTAGGGGGCAAACACTTTTTCACACAGGGCCATGTAGTTTTGGATTTTGTTTTCCCTTAATAATAAAAACCTTCATTTAAAAACTGCATGATGTGTTTACTTGTGTTATCTTTGACTAATATTTAAATGTGTTTGATTATCTGAAACATTAAAGTGTGACAAACATGCAAAAAAATAAGAAATCAGGAAGGCGGCCAACACTTTTTCACACCACTGTAATTCATCAATAATAATGTCAAATTGCAATGTAACTAATACTGAATTCTGTGACATATTTTATATATGTCAGGGTATCAGGGATACTGTAACACATTGAACTTGTTCTCAGGAGGATGCAAAATGAAATACACAAGGTGACTCAGCTATTTTAAAAAATATCCAAGATATCCCTTGCTAATTGTAAATATTCAAAATATTTTTTTATATTTAATTGCAGTTTTGTAATGTCGTAGCCTTGGTTGGTGGTTTTGACTCATTTAATTATTCATTCATTAAGCTTGGCTAACATCACTGAGGAGCATCAACTCACTGAGTAAGAGATAAGACAAGTAAGACAAAATAAATGTTATTTGACTTGACAGAAGAATTTGTTCATGATTAGCAAAGAACAACTTTTACAAGATTTAAGGGCTGTAGCATTCGTCTTAGTGAACAAAGCTATTAGTTCCTTTCATATTCACTTTATTAAACAAATTAAGTAAATATTAAATGAACTAATACTTTGTTGAGTCAAATCCCATCATGTTCTGGCTTCCCTGGTCCTGCTGTAACAACATGAAAGCTTTTTTGGTCTTTTTTTTCTCCTAGATGCTTTATTGGTCAAACAGCCTGATAAGGAGACATCCTTTTGGACCACAATGTCCTCTTTATTTCCAACATACACCATGAAATCTCATTCGGTGCTCCTTCAAGGTTATAGAGTGACTAACACAAGCTAACATCATTTTAACCAGAGATCAAAGTCATTGTGACTCTGAAGCAGGCCAAAAAGTGAGTTAGGCTTCAAAGCCAGGCCCAGCCCAGAGCCCAGAGAGAGCAGCACTTGTTATTCAGGATCCAGATCGAGCTGGGCACCTCTCGAGCAGCCCTGCACAAACCTCCAATACTGCACAAACAGGCTGTTTGTCATCCTCAGCAATCACAACACCCTGAGAGAGAGAGAAGACGAGGAGAGACAGAGCATCAATAACAGGGTGGCTTTTCAGTGGAGAAATACAGATCGAGATGCCCTTGCCCTCCCCCTCCTCCAATCCTTAGCCATATATGTTTGCCAAACAGCACCTCACTCATTGATTGAGTATTCAGAGTATTGAGCCACGCTGTCTATTATTCATCTGCTGCAGGAAGGCCTGACTGGATACACAGACAAAACTCTCATTTAAAGTTCCTCCGTCACCGGTGCTTATTTTACAAGCAGGCCAGATGCAGCAGTGATCCATCAGCGCCTGAAGGGGCTGTTGTCTGTGTGTGAGAGCATTCCCTTGACATGAAGACTCAAACATGTCACAAACTCTGTACTCCTACACTCTCGTGTACGTGTGTTGTTCATACAATCCCTGTTTTATAGAGGCGTTTAGCCGAGATTTCCGATCATCGTTAGTAAGTTGGCTTCATAAATGGCTTTAAAATGAATTCACCTCACGTTGAATCCTGGCAGCATGTGTAGCTGACCTTTTAAAATCTGTGGTGTGAGGTGTGAGGCACTTTGGGAATTTCACTTAGTCAGAGAGCTACATGTAGTCACACTAAAGCTCTGAGCTGCTCAATGCCTGCTTTATTCAGCATGCTGGTACAATTAATTTTTTTGAATGGAATAATTTTTTTCCTTTATCATTTTGTTTTTTTTATTGACTGCTTTGTATCTGGAGTTTTTCAATTATTTAACTGTGTATTTCTTTATTTATTGGTTTATTGTTTAGTACATTTATTAATTGATTGATTTGTTCACTCATCTCCTAACTAATTGATTCATTGAATCATCATCACAGTCTTATTTTGATTCAGAGGTTTACCCATATCAGTATATAGCGTAACATGCTTTTAATGTACAATATAAAAGAATATCTGTTTTCTGCTGATTCAAAAATGATGAACACAATAAACCTTGTTTCTAAATTAATTTAATTATTTTGATCATCTCTATCTCGATATTGAGCAAGAATACTGATGTTTAGCTCATGTTGGCTCTGCAGGTATGGTGCTGCTCAAGGTTATGGCTAATAGTCATTTACTATCTTTTAGCTCAAATGGGCAGCTGACGTGTACTAATCTGAAAGAGCCACACTTGCCCTGGTAAAGCCTACTGTGCACTTTTTCCCCATTTAAAAGCTTTTATATTGCATTCTCTCACTGACCTAACTAAAGACATGATTGTACATGAGTAACAGCCTGACCCTCGCCGTGAGCTCCTGACCCACAAGCATCATGCTTGAGTGTGTGTCTGCATTCAGACTCTGTGGCAAAAAGCAGCCCTCTGACTGCTGTGAAAAAAATGACTACATTTATGTTTGCTTTATGGCTCATTTTTCAAGTAGAATGCAGAAAATCCATGGAAGGTCATGAGATTCTGGCCTTTTTTTGCTCAGTAAGTGCATACCTCTGGCAGAGCTTAGCATGTAGTGTACTACTTTGCAGAATGCTGCCAAGAGTCGTTTCAGACCATTAAGTCTGAGGAAGATTATTTTAACCGTTCGTTGTTAATTTCAGAAAGTAGTATTTAGCAGGGTGTGAGTTCTGCATTATGCTTCATCTCTTATTTGTTTTCCTGGTCATGCAGGGTTCCACCTGTGGCAGAGAGAGGGAGAGAGAGAGGGAGAGAGAGAGCTAGAGCCTTCCAAGGGCCAGCTGTAAAACCTGCCTTTTATGGCCCAGTTATTGTCTTTCTGTCTACAATTACTGCAATTACTCATTTCCTTTCCCGTCCCTTCCCTGGACTGCCCGGTGAGCTTAATAGAGTGCATTTTACTAATGGAAAATTAAATAGTGATCGTGACAGTCCAGTTTATAAATATGTAAAATATACTTTTAATTATTTCAAGTGAATCTGGCAGCTAATCAATAATGCAGGACGTGACAAACATACGCTTGATGCGGGTCATTGTAAAGCAGCGGGTAAAAAGATAAGCACTTCCTGTCAGCGCGTACTGGCTCCAATTAATATTTTGAGGCTGTCATGCCTCAAGACAAATGGATTAATTGTGGCCTGATAATATAATAGGTTCTTCATGAAGAGCGCCCCGGCTCAGGAGGAGGGGAGGAGCGAGGGGGGAAAACGAGGCAGTCGGTCTGAACTCTGACGTTAAATATTTATTAGAACTCTCGTATAGAATTTTTATGACGGCTCGGGCCGCTGCTTGGGTGCAATTGTTTACCATTTATTTGAGAGGTGATTAATTGGAGTTTGTTCAAAGTAATCATGACGATGCCATTAGCGATGATTGCTTTCAGAGAGGTTATTTGGTTATAGCTTTGTGTGACAGTAGAACAAAGAGTGACTAACACAGTAGTGAGCTCCACTGGGAGAGGGCAGCTGCTGCTGATTTACCTGTTACTGTGACTTAAGGACGCACTGGTTAAATACACAGTGATAAGGTATAACCCTAAAGATGTGAATTATTACCTGTGTTATTAAGGTTTCAATAAGTGTCTATTGATACAGTTGGACTTGAGCTTGAAAGGCATAAAAACAACAGATTAAATAAGATGATGACGATGATGAGTATTATTATTATTATTATTATTATTATTATTATTATTATACATTTGATAGATAATTTTTTTATTATTATTATTATTATACATTTGATGATGGATAAATTGGCATTATGATTCTTTCATTCATCTCTCTTATATATGTTTGCTTCTTAATACTTTTATGAAACAACTGAGATATATAAGTGCAGTAATATTGACATTAATAAAGATAGTATTAATTTTCCTTAAAACCATATGCATGATTCATGGACCCAAAACATGTCAGCAGAATATCCCCGCAGCATAAGAAACACAGACTGCTGCATTGTTGGGGTTAAGCTCTCAGGCCTTTGTCCCTCTCTTGGTATGCAAATGCACTCAACTTACATTTAAGATGACTCACCTGACCATATCTACATCTCTATTAGGAGAAGACAATATGACAAAAAAAATCTTATCATGATTCTTGGAAACGATGTTTACAATATTCAATATATAAATTGGCTCTAAAGGTTACCTCACAATTTCCCAGAAATGCACTACATTTAAATAAATAAATAAACAAAAATAAATAAAGTGGTTGATAATTTATTTAATGTCTACTAAAGTAAATCTATTTTTGTATTAAAACAATTATTTTTTATTAATGGAAAATATTTTTTTATGTACAGTGAATGTTTTAAAATTTTCCCATTACACATTTACATTTCATAAAAGCACACTATGGCAGACTTTTATCATGAAATCCGTAGTATATTGTTAAATTGTCTCACTGTAATCTCTATAGACTAGTGGTTTTGGTTTTTGCACCACTAAACTTTCAAATCATCTAAGTGTAGATGGAGTGTTCTTGCTGACCGTCTGCTCATGTCCTGCATTAACATTGTCGGTCACCTTAACAACGGTTGCTCTTCTATTCTTCCTTACATATCGCGTTACATGCATGACAGGCAGTAAATGTGTGCTCCCGAGCACAATGTCCAACCCTGTGTACTGATTTCTCTCCTGCAGATCTAAATCCAGATGCCATTTTAGTCACTGTTTCTATTAAAACAGTCAGGTGCTCAGCCCTGATAATGAAGCCTCTTTCTAAGTCCTTTTTCCGTCTTGGTCCATTTTGGTTCTGTTCAGCATTTTGATACATGCCACAGTCCAGTGTGGTAGAATGTTTATTGTTTAATTGTATCAGTACAGTACTCTTGTATGGGGAGGGCACGTTGGCTTAGTGGTTAGCACGTTTGCCTCACACCTCCATGGTTGGAGGTTCGATTCCCACCTCCGCCGTGTGTGTGGAGTTTGCATGTTCTCCCCGTGCCTCTGGGGTTTCCTCCGGGTACTCCGGTTTCCTCCCCCGGGATGTTTCCTCCCCCAAATCAACCAACCCTTGGCATCTCTAAATTGTCCGTAGTGTGTGATTGCGTGTGTGATTGCGTGAGTGAAGGAGAGTGTGTGTGCGCCCTGCGATGGGTTGGCACTCCTTCCAGGGTGTATCCTGCCTTGATGCCCAGTGATGCCTGAGATTGGCACGGGCTCCCCGTGACCCAAGAATAGATCGGATAAGCGGTAGACAATGAATGAGTACTCTTGTATGTAAGCATCTGCACTCATTTTGTTTCTCTGCTCATTTATTCAATATTTTTTCTTAATTTTTTTTAGCCAGTACACTATGCACAATTTCTCATCCCACCTCTGGCCCATGTATTGACAGAAGGGGACTATATACAGGCAGCTCGAATTCTGAACTCTCTTGCAATCTCCCACCATGTCTGTCTGCCTTTTCCTTTCTTTCTTTTCCTTGAAAGTTCTCTCAGGTTTAAGTCACATGGAAGATATTCACATCTTTTATTTGTGAGACAGCTGTTTCCTGCAGCTTGATGTGATGTGTCAGGGAGAGGGACAAGACCTCATGTTTGTGCTTTCCACAAATCAGCAAATGTTTAATCTCTGGATGTGCGGCCCTCATACATAATGCAAGGGCTGAGTATGGCTCCGTCGCTTGCCCGGAGTCTCGTCTGCTTCTTCATCTGCTCTCTCCTCACCTCCTTTATCTCACTGGGCTTCTGTTCTCCCTCAATTACTATACTCTGCTGCATGGTCCAAACTCTTCTCCTAGCAGCTGTTTGGGTCGGCCGTAATGTAACCCTCACCCTTCCCCTTCTGTGCTGTTTCTCTCATACTGACTCCCTCTGTATTGTGGAGCTGTGGAGGTGTTAGAGGTTTACAGGACCATTGAGAGCACAGGCTCTTTGCATTGAGGCCTGAGAGGGAAGAACCCGGCTCTCTGGCTTTATCTGCTGCTTGGAGAGTATGAGGAGAGAAAGCTCTTCCAAAAACAGAAAGCAGCCAGTGGACTGTGAACCGGATCAAATCCCTCAAGCTGAGGTTCTTTTTTTTTTTTTCTTCTTCTTTCCTTCTTGCCAAGTTTGTTTGGGGTGCTACAGGCTGGGAAACTATCTGATTGTTCAGTAAAATTAAGAATATAATCCTATTGAAGTAAATCTTTGGTTATGCTAAACACTGTCTGACTTGGGCTGCTTTGAAAGGCTCAGAATACTTTGACAGAATCGGGTCCATCTATAATTTACATGTCATATTTGGGTGCAGTGAACTCGTTACATAAGAAAGGGGAACACAAGGTGCTTGGATTTTTTTCTTCTTTATTATACCCTCTATTTCTTCTGTTCATATGGGCACATGGGAAAAGTGGAGTGTGAGGCCTTTTGGGGGCTATACACATGGAGGATGTGTGGCAAGAAAAATGTCGTCACTTCCTCTCATTCAGTGTCACATGACTTAATGATTTATTAGAACGTTATAATTTTTACACACACACACACACACACATATATATATATATATATATATATATATATATATATATATATATATATATATATATATATATATATATATAAATAACTGGTTGACAACTGGTGAACCATCAACGAGATCACAGATACCCCGTGCTCATTGTTGGATGTGGGGATCAATGGCTACCCATATAGTCAGAAGAGCTATTTTCAACAACTGAAAATGTTAATAATGGCTATGATATAAGATGTCAGAACATACAGTGCATTGCAGCTTCCTGTGAAAGTTGCACTATGGGAAGAAGGCAAGTGTGCCCAAGCACACAGCAAAAATTATTCAGGAATGGCTTTAGCAACATGACAGAGTTCACGGTGTTGACTTGGCCTCCCAGATCCCACGTCTATGGGATGTGCTGGATAAACAAGTCTCATCGATGGAGGCCCTGTATTTTTTAAAAATACATATATATAATTTTTTCATTTATTTACTCTGTAGGACAAACATACATGCAATTTGTATATTAAACTGATTTTTGTTTTTCCTTCTCTTCCCTGCAGGCACTAGGAAGTTGCTACTTTATACACGAATCCTTAAAAAACATCCACCAGTTTGATTTCAAAGGTAAGCTTCCTTTCAGATACGGCACCTTATACACTCCACGCCAGTTCCATTAAACCTGTGTGATCAGCAAGAGCTGGGAAAAAAAGCCATCCAGAGAGATAGAGTTAGTAATAAGGAACATTGACGCTTATTAATATTAGAATTTAATTCATGAGATTTCAGGCAGTGCTAATATTATGCTAGAGATATCGGATGGTTAGAGGTGACCTCATCAGTTACTGAGGTCAGAGGTTGTGGGTCCCTCTGGTCACACTAATTAAAGCTTGTGCTATTACATGGGTGTCAGCATTAGCCGCTGTAGCCCCGTGAAGGACAGAGAGGAGGCCACAGAGACTCGACGGCCCACACCGCTCTCTCACACTGATTTCCTCAACATTTCCCCTGAGGGAAATTGGGAAAGCAGCAGTAATCAAGTTTTTTGGTTTTCTGATTTGGGTGTATTCTATTAAACGCTGAATAACAACATATTTCAGAATATCGGATTGTAAAATTTTGTTACTGTTTTAACATTTTAATCTCTTTAAGCTCAGGGTTCAGCTTTCATCTGATAGAAAGAGTTCATCATCATTTTAAGACCAGTAGGTGGAGCAGTTGTCTGAAAATGCTTCTCTCTGTCTTTGTTTTTCAGCATAGATCCCATCTCTGATTAATTTCTCAGTAAGTAAAGCCCTGTGACAATTCCCTCTCATGTTTGTGTCTTTTATCTAGCCAAGAAGTTCAAGAAGGTGGTTGGCAAGGAGATCTACTCGGACACTTTAGACAGCACGTCCATGCTGGAGAAAGAGAAGTTCCCTCAAGACTACTTTCCTGAGGTGTGTTTATTCCTCTTGTTGGCACCACTTTATGTGGTCATGTTATCTGTGTTCATAATGACTGCTGTATGACCTGTGTCCATACGACATGCCTACACGTTCTAAATGCATTCATTACTGTGTAATTCTGTATGATTTCCTTTTGTGTGATTATCAGAGATTTCCAGGCGGAGAAAATGATGGTCATAAAACTATAATTCCATTTTTACAGCCATTATAGTGCTGGAGTGCCCTTAAATCAAACTCACTAATCCTAGGGTCTATTTGTCTGACTGACGCCTCTGTTTTGTATGTACATTATTAATTAGGGAAAAAAAGGAAATTGTTCCTAATTAATATTAATGAAAATGTTGGTTAGCTAAAAATATGTACATTTTCAATCATACAGCAGGGATGTCAGGGATGATCGATACTTGAAGGCATTTATATGCTAAAAATTATGCGGTGGAATATTTTTCTAACAACTGTGTCTACAGTATTATTCGAGATCCTGCTATGAGTAGTGAAACTACAGAACAAGGAAAAGGAGTGCGAACTGAAGGAAATGGAGGAACTGATTTACAAAACGTTTTGATATTTAAGCAACTAGTCATTACTGTAAGAAAGAATACAGTTCATTTTTATATTAGAAATGTCTGCAATAATTCGCAAAATTGTCAAGTACATTTTTCACTATATACTGTGATATTTTTGACATGTTGTCATTATTAGCCCCGGCCTAGTAAGACAGATAAGTCAGGAATTAAGCATGATATTGCGTGCTGTTATGGGAAAATAATCATTGATGAGGTGGTGTGGTGCAATCCGATGCAAAGCAGAGTTACTGTTACCACCCTGATTTTGATTATTTTCCAATAACAGCATGCCTTTACTTTTTATTTACCACAGCAATTTACCATCAATTGTGATTTTTGGTTAAAAAATCTCTCCTGATCTTTCCAGGTTCAGAAAACTTTATTACAGCTTCACTGTTACAAAGTGCTGACACTGGAGACTTCTTCCAAAGATTTCCATTTACCATATATACATAAGTACATGTTTTTCTTAAATCTGTTTATGTGCAGTACCATCACACACATCCCTGTGTAAGTTGTTACTATAGAAACAATACCATATTAGATCAAGTGCATAAATATAATCCATGCAGCCAGACTATGGAAAATGGATCAGCACCTTTAGTTTAAGACTGAGGTATGTGTATATACGTACGTATCGTGCCATTGAATAGAGAATAGAGAAAGTAAAACAGAGAGAAGAGCAGTATATTTCAGTATTCTACATTTTTATGCTGTAAAATATTTAGGTGATGCGAAATATTTAGATGAATGTTGATAATTAATTAAGTATTAATTGTCAGCGTGAAGGGGTTACTTGCAGATGTTTCTGAATTCACATCACATTCTATACCGATGTGCAGTTTTTCAAGAAAACATATGCAATGGAATGCTGCATTTTAATAATTTTACATCTTTTACATGTAATGGAGTTGATATTTCATTTGGCTGCATGAAAAGCGGCACCAGAAATACTCATCTCCTTTAATGTATTTATTTCTGTATTTTTTTTTACTTTCCATGTTTACTGTTCTTTGTGTGTGCGCGCGCGTGTGTGTGTTGCCCTATGTAGTGATATGTGTGTGTGAGGGTGCTACAGTAATAAAGAGTGTGGGTGCTCGTGTGTCAGGCTGATTCTCAGAGCTCATCAGTTACCCACGCTCTGGCGGCGCGGCCCAGCAAATATATGCAAAAGCAGACAGAGTTGGCCTTTCACGGGCCTCTCCCAATTTCCTTATCCTTCACACACGCACGCACACACCCTCGTACCTTCCCTCTGTATTCCCCCTGCCTCCAAATGTGACATTTCCACATGATCTAAAACCAATTACTATGATTCAGTTGCTACACCGTTCACAATAATTACCAGAACACAAGCAAAACAAAAACAGCAAGGTTGACTGGCTGGTTTAGAAAACGAGCGAGAGGGGGGAAAGGATGAGAAAACAAAGTTTGCGTATTGATTTATGTACGTTTCACGGCTGTGTTATGAATCTCAGATGATGCTCTCAAGAGCAGCACTCCAGATAATGTTATCCCATTTAGAAGTCGCAGATTTGTGTAGTCTAGCCTGGACAGGGACTCTCCCTTACCCTCGAGTGCACACGCGCACACACTAACACTCTCACACACACGGCCCTCTACGTAGTGAGAGATTGGTTGTTATCATAGATCACGGATACGGCTCAGACCTCTTATGAAAGATGAATTAATTTCACTAATGCTCTAATGCAAGGCTGTGGTGAGGTGGCTCGGCTGGTGATAACCCAGGCTTCGTCCCCGCTCCCCGCTCTGTGATTTATGCCCTCTTTTAGTAGATGAAACCGGCCAGATTCGCCATCCATCTGCTGCTCTAAAAGAATCCTATTAACGGCGAATCCGGGGCAACACGCAGCTCCGGTCCAGCGACAGCGGGATTTGGAACCTTTTCCGTATCTGGGTCTGAACCGATAAGTGACGTTGTATTCGGGACAGCACTAGACAAGCACCCATGTAGAAGCCTGAAGAAGAAAAATGAGCATTGGACTTTTTTAAGTCTTCAGGCATAGTAAACTTTCTGATGAAGCTAATTTGGCAACACAGTGAAGAGAAAGTGAGAAAGCCTAGTTAGCTTTGCTAAGAACTGGATGATGTTAATCTCCTGCTGACATCATTGCAGGAAGGAAGGAATTTCATCTCCCTGTTTGATTGACAGGCAAAGGGTTTTACTGGCAATGCAACAAGGAGAAAATGCACAGTGACGTCACACCATCCCTTTTAAACCTGTATATTTTTGTCTTTAGAGATAAATAAAATTTGTGACTTGATCAGTAATTCCTGCTTTTTTTTCTTAGCCACCGCCTCATAGGTTATCGTAGCTGTGTGTTTTTGTCCTAATCTTTGTACCATACCCTTTCTTCCTCCTGGCCCGGTATCCTCCTCAGGATCCGTTTGTGGGTGCGGTGTAAATGACTTTCCCCTCCCAGTATGCAAAAACGCTGCTGCAGTGAGTTATGGCTCTAAGTGGTGGCCAAGCGAGGGGATGATATTAATTGAAAAGCCGAGTCAGAAGGAAGTGGACAAACCACCGGGCGCATTGTTTGTGAAAGGTCGAGCTGATGGATACGGCGGTCTGTCATTTCTCCAGCTTACCCCAATCCTTTTAAGTCATGTTGCCATGCGGTCATTCGTTACATTTGTTATATTTATTTATGGGAAGGTTTGATGCTCACTTGAATGAATCCGAAAGCTTTTTGTCATGTGCTCTTGCAACTCAGACACATGATGCTCTGTCTAGTTTTTGTTGAATAATTACAAAACGAGCTTTCTTTGTTCTTTTGGAGTTCGTCTTCGAAGATCTTCAAGGTAATTGGCACAGAGGTTTAGTCACCTGTCTTAACCTGATTGCTTATTTGTTCACAGGTGATATCCAGTGAAGCCAGGCCATCATATTTGATTTTGTTGCAGTTGAAAAATGTAAAAGAAAATGCTTTATATATTGAGCTCAAGTATAAATAAAGTAAAAATATTTTCTGAAATAGAATCAGGTGTCTTTGCGTGCACATGTCGAAATCAAAGGAAGGCAGTCACATGACCAGAACCGAAATGAGCTTTTGGTTTATTTTTACCAAAGACACTTTCAATTAAGCTGGTTATTCTAGGCCAAATATCCTGTGTGTAAATTCTGTATTAGAGCTATGAGTATTGTAAAATTGTTCAAATTGGAAAGACAAATTGTGGCAAGCAAATATACATTTGATTTAAAATAATAATAATAATAATAATAATAATAATAATAATAATAATAAATGTGTATACGAATCTAAACCATATGTATTCATCACTTTAGACCTGAATGAGTACTGAATACTGAATAAGTTGCTCTTTTTTTCAAATACTCCCTTGTCGTGTAGGATCCTATTTTAAGTTCCTTTCCTGCACCTCCTCCACTCTTCATTTATTATGACCATTTCCATAGCAAGAGAAATGATAGAATAAAGAGTAATGGACGAGCCCTTGTGTGGTGCTTCATCAATCACCCGTCGTGAGTATTAGTTATTACTCACCATGCATTTCTAACCATATACATTTCCATCACATCTCTCAGACCCAGCTGGGGTTGTTATTTATGGGGTTTCTCAAGCACAACACTACAAAAGGCCAGTGCGTATGAGCGTTCTTGCTGCGTAGCCCCCAACCTTTTCTTGGGAATCATGACATGGCTGACTTTAGACAATGATTGAGTCATCAGATATGGGGCAGATATGAGATTATGGACTGTTCCATTTGCTTGCTCAGCCCCTGCACCTCATGTTTCCACATGACTACTTTCCCCGCTGTTCTTGGTTTTGGGGGCGGACCTGCACGAGCCGCTGGTCATGGTGACCTCTTATGGACACCCGTTTATCATTGTCAGTGGTCCTGAGCTCTCCGAGGAGCCAATTTCACCTCTTAGCCACTGACCTTTCCAACAGACATCTGATGCCCCTTCCACTGACCAGACCGAGAGAGTAGTCACAGCAGACGCTCTCAATCTCTCTTTTTCTCTTTCTCTCTCCCTTTCACTCCCTCTAAGGTCATTTGAGTTTTATCATCAGTATTAAGGTCAGTGATGTGAATCTTTAGTAGAAGTGAACTGCGCTTGGAGAAGTTGCTTTTTGTTTATTGATTCTTTCCTAATACTATATCAAGACGTGGTGATAGTTTTATCATCAATATTTGTGATTTAGGATATGTCAATATTTAGTAAATGTTTCAGCATATTTGTGTTTCCTGACTTCTGTTTTTCACTCACTCATTTTTAGTAAAAAAAGTCGTGCTAGTGCAGCATGTCAGAACAGTGAAAGACTAAAAATAGTGCTTTACCTTCTTCATTTAAATGCGGCTTGTGTGAATGTGAATCCTAGTAAAATACTGCTGGAAGTATTTTACTGGGATTCACATTCACACAAGCCGCATTTATCAATTTGTTAGATATTGTTAGACATAAACAAATGAGACTTTGTGTTTCTGTCACCTCAACTAACCATTTGTAGATGAAGTTTTCCCACTTGGTGTAGCTCATGCACATAAGTGCCTCAGTTTCATTCTGCTGCTATAAAACCTTTGGCAAAACATAAGAAACTTTCTTTAATGCTGGACAGTTAAAGAAAACTACATAAAACTAGATTTAGTAAGATTTTTTCTAATTGCATGTTTCGCCCTGTGAACTTTATTGGTGGAGTTTTACATTTTTGTCTTATAGACACACTTTTTTAGATTTATATTTCTTTGATATTAGTTTATAGAAAGAATTTTACAGAATTCAACTGCTCTTAGACATCTATTATAAGTGTGTTTAAAGTCGGATTATCCTCATGGTGTTTCTAAATGATATGTTACACATGTGATGCACAGAGATAAGTTTGAAAGACACTGAATTATCTAGCTGAGCGATCCTGAACATTTCATTTTTCAGACTAATATAAACTCTGCTTTCCCTTTCCTCTGTAGCTTCTGGATTCATTTTACTATGCTAATGCAATTCCATTTCATACAGTTAATCTTGTCCTAATGTGCTCTGAAAGATGATGTGAGGCAGAATCATATCCTTCTCATGCTTTTAATTTGCCTCAAGATTTTTTAAAAATAAAATTAGTCAATTTGTAATTATGTGACCCGGACTGTAATTAGTTTATTCACGGCAGCAGTTAACTCCCCATTAGAAGCTCGGGGAGAGGGCGCGCGAGTGCCTGATTATTTATTTGGCAGTGCATTGGAAATGAGGACGCTTGCAGGATCAATTTGTCTCTCATTTAATAATACGCTGTGTGGTAAATCATGTGCTGTGTGTGTGTGTTTGTGTTGAGTGAGTGAGAGAGCGAGTGAGTGAGTATGTGAGTGTATGAGTGAGAGAGAGTGAATGAGTGAGTGATTGAGTTGGTACATGAAAAGATGATGAATGAGTGAGTGACAGAGAAAGTTCACACTTGGGTCAAGGGTCAGAGTTCACAATATTAATGATATAAAAATTTAAATATGTTCAGGAAATCACAAACACAAAATGTTGTGGAGAAACAAGACGCTAATTTGATTCCCAGCATGTTAGCTGAAGAGGGCCTTTTGAGTGGAGTATTTTGAGTAATCAGGAGTCTGTTTTTTTTCTTGTATGATCTTTTATTTCAGCTTAGTCTTGGTGCCTGTAAGATATCTGACTTTTTCTCCTCAGTCTTGAGTTTTTACCTCATTTGACTGTTTATCTGATGTGTTTACACAAAACTCACTTACACTGGACACGAGATGCAACTAAATAGTTGCGTGTTGAAGGGCTCTTTCAGGGACATAACAGTGGCAGCTTGGTGATGCAGGGACTTTCACATGGAACCTTCTGATCAGTAGACCAGTGCCTTAACCACTGAGCTACCACTGCCCAGTGTTTTTCAGCTCTGTGCAGAATGCTGTGTACACACAGGAGTTCCTTTCCTAGCAGAGAGAACCTTGAATCTGACAAAATACAGCAAGTTCATGGACTTCTTGCATAGACTGTATATGCACTATTACTCATTCATACTGCTGATAGACTGCATGCTGTGTGAAAAGTAAAGGTGTTTGTTGGGTTGTTGGTGTGAGACCTAAGGTCCATATGTGGTCATCTGGAACTTGGTGATTATATTATATATCCCTCTCCCTGAATCAGCATGTAGTTGATGCAGTTATTAAACACAAACACAGTTTAGTTAGAATATAAGAATTTGGATTTTTTTTTTTCACGTTCTGTAAATTCCTTGAAAATGAAAACAAAATGTAGAATTGTAGAAATACAAAGAAAAACTATTTAAATGTTTAACCTGAAAAATACAACATTTTGTCCAACAGAATGGGTCATCTCTCTTACAAAAAATATAGGTGTCTGTATATAAACTCGCCACGCTCCAGAAGACATAATTCACCAGGATTTTTTCCATCATGTGTGGAAGAGGTGGCTTAGTGGTTATTGCTTTGGGCTCCTGATCAGAAGGTTGTGAGTTACCAAATTATCACTATTGACTTTTTGAGCAACATGAATAACTTCTCCTCTGCAACTGCTAAGTTGTATCCTGTCTCAATTGTGCCTTAAACAGACGTCTGCCAAATAAGTTTTAATTGCTCTCCCCAGTTTTAATCTATTTGTACACTGATTTGGAAATTTTTCAAATATTATTACTTAAGATAAGTTAACTTAAGAGTGTCTGTGTGTTGTTTTTCTACAGTGCAAATGGTCCAGAAAAGGCTTTATCAGGACTCGCTGGGTTTTGGGGGATTGGTGAGTGGACATGTTTTACCTGCTCTCTCTCTCTCTCTCTCTCTCTCTCTCTCTCTCTCTCTCTCTCTCTCTCTCTCTCTCTCACTCACTCACTCACTCACTCACTCACTCACTCACTCACTCACTCACTCACTCACTCACTCACTCACTCACTCACTCACTCACTCACACTCACACTCACACTCACACTCACACTCACACATACACACACACACACACACAAACAGTCTTCTGTGTTTGTGTATACTCTGTAGCTGGCCACAAGAACTAGGAAATGTCCATTCCCTGTGTGTGTGTGTGTGTGTGTGCTCTAGCTGCTGGAGAAGGGCTGGATTGGATTAGGCCTAATCACGTTAGTCAAGCAGCTCTATCTGACAGATGACAGAAAACATTACATGCAATTGCACCTGCATGTGCAGGATCTTAAAGGTTTTCTCCATGGGTAGATGGGTGAAGGGGGATAGCTGTGTGTGTAATCTAATAGAGGAAATACTACAGGACAAAAGGGCTGAAATAGGGGATTGGAATAGAGGGATGATGCAAGACAGGGACTGGGCTCTGTTCCAGAAAGAGGGATGACATGAGGTAGATGGAGAGAGAGAAAAAGAAAGAGAGTGAGTGTGCGGTGGAATGAAATGGTGACAGAGGTATAACAAGCTTAGCCGTGGGGCCGCTGTGAAAGCATCTATAGCATTCTACACATGTCACTTTTAAACAGATTAGTGGCTTTGGCATGTACGAGCACGCAGTCATGTAAGAGCAGAGTACACAGTCATTCATGGTTTGTGTTGTATTGCTTATAGACTGTATAGTGTGGTGTGTTAAAGGTCAAAGCATTAAGGGGCAAAGATCAAACTATATGAACAGGAATACATGACATATTTAAATTAGGTTTGCTGCTGAACTAGATTGTTGTAAGAAAAAAGTAAAAGAAGGGTTTATATATGGGGCTCAGTTTTTAGGGTCATAGTTCAAGCTCACAAAATAAACATAAGCTCCAAGTTTTAGATATTTTTGTGTCTTGGGGTAGTGCAGGTTTGTGCAGGTGGTAACATTGTAAATGTAAAAAAGGGGGTTGTGCTTGAATGAGCACAAGAGATCAAGAAGTGTCCAGTCAAAATCGGCTCCTCTCATGGCCTCCATCTCTTAGGAAATATTAGCAAACCTTTTCAGATTAACATGAGATTGAAAGTTATGTTATAACCATGAAAGCCATAGACAAATTCAATATAATTGCCTTATAGCAATCTAAAATAGCAAATCACTGACATTAAACAGCAAGTTGCACTTAGTGTTATAACAAATGACATTTACATTCTAAGGCAGGCATTGGGTTTTATTTTTAGATTGCATATTGGGTTTCTGTGTTGGTTTGCAATACGTTAGGCTCAGTGTTTCGTCTCTGTTGTGTTCACAGTGCCTTTGACCTGGTTAATATTCACCTGTTCCACGATGCCTCCAACCTGGTGGCCTGGGAGAACAGCCCTTCTGTCTACTCAGGCACGCGACAGAAAGCTCTCGGCTATGTTCTGGACAGGTAAGAGTGATAGCAAGTGTGCACGGGTAATCAAACACTCTCTAAACTGAAAGCAAACCTTATCACAGGAAGCTAGAAATCAACACACAGCCAAGAAAAGAAAGGAAAATCACACCTTGCAATATTTTGCATGTTTTGAAGTGAGGCAACATCAGCTTTCCTTGCTGCAGTTCAAACAGCTTCGTGCTGGTTGGCTTAAGAAAGAAGCATCCTGCACAGAGGCTTTATTAATCACAGCCCACTAAGCAGGTGTTCTAAGCAAATATCAGTAATGGTGTGTATACTCCCTAGTCCTGTGTGAAACTGTATCGGATTTAAATGGGAAAAAGGTATATGAAAAAAAAGGAATTTATTACTTTTGTTAAAGGGAAATGATAATGCTGATAATGACTATGCTGCTGAGTTATAGTGCAACATTTTATTTATGAGCATTTTATACATTAGTTCATAACCATGTAGCCATAAGAGTCCCCTGGTAGTCTATCTTTACTTTATTGAACAAAATGTCCTTCAATACTGTTCGTAATTGAACACAGATTGTGAGTGAGTGAGTGACTGAGTGAGTGAGTCTGTGATTGAGAGAGTGAGTGCATCTGTAAGCATGAGTGAGTGAGCAAGCGAGTGAGTCTGTGAGTGAGTGAACAAGTGAATCAGGGAGGGAGTCTGTGAATGAGTGAACAAGTGAATCAGGGAGGGAGGGAGTGAGTCTGTGAATGAGTGAACAAGTGAATCTTTAAGGGAGGGAGGGAGTGAGTCTGTGAGGGAATGAACAAGTGAATCTGTGAGTGAGTGAGTCTATGAGGGAATGAACAAGTGAATCTGTGCGGGAGTGAGTCTGAGGGAATGAACAAGCGAGTCTGTGTGGGAGTGAGTCTGTGAGGGAATGAACGAATGAACCTGTGAAGGAGTGAGTGAGTCTGTGAATGAGTGAACAAGTGAATCTGTGAGGGAGGGATTTAGTGAGTCTGTGAGGGAATGAACAAGTGAATCTGTGAGTGGGTCTGTGAGGGAATGAACAAGTGAATCTGTGAGTGGGTCTGTGAGGGAATAAACAAGTGAATCTGTGAGGGAATGAAGAAGTGAATCTGTGAGGAAGTGAGTCTGTGAATGAATGAAAAAGGGAATCTGTGAGGGAGGGAGTTAGTGTGTCTGTGAGGGAATGAACAAGTGAGTCTGGGAATGAGTGAGCCAGTCTGCGAAAGCGAGAGAGTGAGCAAGTCTGTGAGGGTGTGAATAAGTGACTTTGTGAGGAAGTAAGCAAGTGAGTCTGTGAGGGAGTGAGCAAGTTTGTGAGGGAAGCGAGCGAGTGAGTGAGGCTGTGAGTCTGTAGCTGAGGAAGTGTAGGAGTGCATGTGTGGAAGAGGACTGAATGCCTGAAAAGATACTACATGCCTGAATGACCAATTATGCTGTGGGGAGTCATAACAAAGCAATGCAAAGTTCTTCTGACGGATCACCTTTATTCAGTAATGAAACATTTCTGATCCTGATGAAAGTGTTGTATTCCAGGATGATCCTGCCTCCATCCACATGAGAGCTCAGTTCTGTAGCAGAAAAAAACCTTTTAATACATGTGCACCAACCCTGAAGTATTTGATGATATATTTATTATAGATATTTACTCTCATAATTCCATTTCAAATTAATAATTCTAGAGGACAGAGTCAAAACATCATAAAACGTGTCACTGTGCAATCACTTACAGACTGCAGTGCATGAGGCTGTTAGTGAGGGAGTGCTGCCCTTCCATCATGATACACTCCCTAACATGGAATCTGAATGCACACAGTGACTTCCATGGCATTACCACAAATCCACTTTGAATAACTGCATGCATATGCTTGGCATATTTCAACTCGGCATCTGACACCCTGAATTACGACCTGCTTTTATGTTTCAGAGATCTTTTTTTTCCCAGCACCCCTCTTGATTTCTCATCTGCTGAAAGAATGGAGCAGCTTTAATGACAACCAAGCGGAGGTGCTTTAGGAATATTGCACCTTTTACAGTTTTTATTAAGCCATATTTACTTGGATTTATGGATATAATGAAGTATGAAAAGGAGCCCTTGCTGCTTACACTGAGGGCTTGCGCCATATCTTATTGAATTTTTTTCCAGTGTTGTTGATGTTGATTTATTTTTAAAAGTCGGCTCATAAATACTACACCAGTGCAGCATTGCCAGCTCTGTTTTCTTTTTTTTTTTTTTGGTATACACCCTGATGTCCAGCACTCTAGTGTTGTAAAAGGACAAGGCCAGAAAAGTCATTACAAACCTTGCAGATGTTTCTGTTGTTTATGACCTTCTGTGAAATTGCAGGTATTGTGCCGTATCTTGATCCTCTATAGCAATTCTTATTAAAAGGTGCCAAAAGTATAATCTTTGCTCTTTTTGGGGAGGTCCTGGTTGTATTGTAGGCTTGTGGGTGGGACTAAATCATTGAGGTGGGAGTGTGTTTCATTCCTGCTGCTGGTTTACCGAGTGTAACAGCACATCACTCATGGAGACGCAGTCTTACTCATATAGATCTGGATGGACTGAAGGAAGGGAGGGCAGAGTACAAAAGCTTCCCCCCGGCTCTGTTAGGACCAGTGAATGATGTTCGGCTCTTTTCACCAGGGCTGCTAACCTTTTGGCAGCCACCAGCAAACTCTATTCTCCCGTGCCGATCGAGGAGGACAATGTGGCTGTGGAGCCGTTTGAATGAAGTGCTACCACCAACAGTGTGGCTATTCAGCGGCTCGTTGGGAACCAGCTTTTAGGCCCATTGTCCTTCGCTATGACTTCTAGGCCAGAAAAGGAGAGCAGGAAAAGGGAGAGGGTAGAGTATGTAGTCATACCTCCCCCTCTTTCGCCATTCCATTTTTACCATAATGTTTCTTTCTGCCCCCGCCTTTTCCCTTTTGGTTGCGCCTCATCTCCTGCACTTTTACCATTTCTCTCTGAGTGAGAATGCTCTACGTTTTCGGTCTCTTGCTGCGTTTTAAGGGCAGAGATTTCCACACTAAACTGACATGCCTTTAGTTGCAGTGTAAGGGGGGCCCAACATCTCAAACTCTTATCTCCTTAGAGGGCTAATTGTGCAGCTTCCAGCCCATTGAGATCACACCTGATAAGCTCTTTTCCTCTGCCCCTTTCAGCTGCTAAACACTGTTTATCTCGCTACTGCTTAAAGGCCTCAGGGGAACAATGCCAAAAGACTATAGCATTTAGCCGGATTGCTCCAGGATTGTCTTTCTCTCTCTGTCTGTCTATCTTTCTATTCGAGTATATTATATTTTTGTATTATATCAAATGATTTCTTCACTGCTCAAAATTCTTAGCTGTGTTAAAAATAAATAACTTGAATTTATTTATATTCTATTACAGCATATTGATTGATTTCATTTAGTTTTGTATGTAATAATTGAATAATAGGTAATAGAAGTAAAGATTTAACATATCATTAAAGTGTAAATAAATGAAATATTTATAGAGGGTAAAGGCTAAATGGTAAGAATGAAATTACATTTAAATGTGATTGATTTGGTCGCTTGACTTTTTTGTTCCACCCCACCATCGAAGATATTCAGCAGCTATGTCCAAGCAAATAACTTCTCTCTCTACCGGCTAGGCTTTTGTGTGAGTGGATGTGTCTCCATTTGCTGTTCTTTTCAGAGAAGCTACTCGGGTTCAGGGCGCAACAGTTTTACATCACAACTGTGAAATCTTGGCAGAAAGACGCCCTTTGTCCCTCTCCATTATTTTCACACAAATATAGTCCATTGTCAGGAGGCTGAAGTTAATTTGATCAACATTGGAGACATTTAACTTTTCTGTTCAGTCAAAAGGCTTGTTTCATGCTCATTTTCGGGGCATTGAAACGGCGTGATTGGCAGAAAAATAATGTTGCCGTTAACAATTCAGGGCAATTAGTTTCCCATGGGGAAGCGCCGGGCTGCACCGACTGCCACACAGCTATTCTTTGTCACTTTATGGACGGTCATCAGTCAACTGTCAACCCCATTCAAAGAGCCCTCCAATCTAAATGTTTTCCCTTTTTCAGCTTTTCCCAGAACGACAGTGAGAGAGGAGGAAAGAGACACTGAGTTATAGAGGGAGAAAGTATGAGACAGGGTTAGAGATAGAGAGACAGACGTAGAAAGACAAGAGCAGCGTAGTGGATGTAACGGAGACCCTCCAGAAAGTTGAATGGATTCATTCAAATGGCAGGATATGGACAAATAGATATAGCATAGCTGAATTATTATTCTTAAAATAATTTTTTATTCTCTGACTGATGAAGGAAGTTTGGCGCTAACATCATCAGCGTTCCTTCTCTCTGTAGTGGTTATGTGGTTTGGTACCTTAGAGAAAGAAAAGCTATAAAAGGTGTAATGCAGTAACCTCTGTGCTATTGGTGTGTGTTGGTGCGGTGTTTTTGAATAGGAAAGGCTTTTAGCGTGGTAGTATGGCAGGCTCTAAGCCGTTGCTCTGTGTTGGATGTGGTATTAATGTCGATCAGCAGTGACTTTGTGAACTGCTTCCTCACCCTGGGAGGCCCAGTGGGTCAAAGGTTAATCAGTCAGCCAGACCTCCTTCCCACCCTGCTCCCTCACACACACACACACACGCACACACAAAACCCTAAAACACGATTCACATGAAGTATTATCAGCTGCCTTGCTTGTCTTATACTACAGGCAGAACTCCACCCACTCTCTCCTACACACATCAACAATTCATTAGCACTATTTCCTAAGTTCATTCTGTCTTTTTAGCCTTATCAGCTTGCTTAGTTAGGCTAAAATATGATTCACACATTCAAGCATTGGCAGCATTCCAGTCGCCCTGCTCTCACACACGCTCGTATATTGCTAAATTTCCAAGGAGATTATTCCCTGTTGTCGTATTTGAATGTCAAGAGACTGTAAAATATATGAAAGGCTGCTTTTGTCAGGTTTTGTCTTGAGCCTGAGTCACAGTCGCCAGTAGGCCATTGTGATAACGTCAATGAGCCAGCAGTATTTATTTATTAACTTTTTAATGCTAGCCAAAATGACTGTATTTGCATAATTGAAATAACATCATTTAAATATAGTTTTTTAATGCAGTTAGACTGATAAATGTATCATGTTTTATAGTAATAGTTATATGTAAACAGCAAATTAAATTCAAATATAGATCCTGGTGATGCATGTTTCAGGTTAGCTTATTACTTAATTGGTATAAAATCATTAGAAAGCTGTGTAGGCTTATATTCTCTGATGATCAATGTAACAGTTGTTGAGTATAATTGCAGTTTTTCCAGTATGTTCTCGTTTGCTGGAGCTTGTGCAGATGCTTGTATGAAAAATGCTTGTTTGTAGCTTTTAACACAGCACTTTTATCAAAAAAGAATTATGCTGAGGTATTTATACAGATTACAAACCTTATGGACCAATAAAGGCAAGGATGTGTGCTAGGTAAATGTTGGACAGCCTGAAGAAAAGGGAGTGCTAATTGTGTAGAGAAAATGAGCACGCATCTGAGTGATTGTGTAGCTCACATTGACTTATTAGAGACTATACGTTTTCAGCTACCTTTTAGGAAATGTCATATTTGACCCCTTTTTGGCTGATCCCTTCCCTTTTCTCTGTCCATTCCAAACAGACCTACACATGCACACACACGCACAAGTCAGTGCTATGGGGTGAACCTATAGCAGCCCTAGAAAAATTAGAGGGTGGTCACTTCCGTAGGTCACAGGTCATTTGGGTGGCCTCCAGTTGGGGCTGTGACATGACTGGCAGCGATCACATTCTTCAGAGTGTTAACATTCTGCCCCAATTCCCTGTGAATAAGACACACTGACTAAATCAGGGAGGGGGCAGCGGGGGGGGGGTGAGTGAGTGAGTGAGTGAGTGAGTGAGTGAGTGAGTGAGTGAGTGAGTGAGTGAGTGAGTGAGTGAGTGAGTGAGTGAGTGAGTGAGTGAGTGAGTGATGGGGAGTGAGTGAGTGAGTGAGTGAGTGAGTGAGTGAGTGAGTGAGTGAGTGAGTGAGTGAGTGGGAATGAAAACTATAAATAGATATTTCGCTTTCTGTATGTCCAGGAGGTTGGATCTCTTCTATTCTCATTTGTCTGAATGAGAAAAGATCAGTGTTGTTTTTGAGACAGTATGACAGCACAGTGTTTTAGAAAATGACAATAAAAATGAGTAAAAATGGCATGATGAACCCAATTAAGGTTTACCAAGGACTGTCTTAAAATAAATGGAATCTAATAGTAATGCAACAGTCACAGCATTAACAAATATTAGCTGTTTGTATTGAATAAACTATTAAACCTCTAAACAAATCATTCAACTTTAATGTTTCTGATTTGTTTTCATTTATTGGCCCCCATTAATGTTTTTGTGGTTGCTGAAATATATTCTATTTGTCTGTTTCTTAAGTTCCTCAATGTCCACATAAAGATTTCAGATCATCTTTACCTGTGAATAACACACTTGAGGCAAATCTTGACTTTTTCTATTCCCTATACACTGCATATTTACTACATTGGTTGTAGAATGACATTATAGCATGAATGTAATTATTTATTTATTTATTTTTAATCTTCGATTATAATGCTGATATATGAATTAATAATATGGGGAAAAAAGTATAGAATTGCATTTTTCCAAAGTTTGAATTAATTAACCAATTAATTGATTTTCTTTTTTGTTATTTAATTGTTTATATTTTGATTATGGAAATATTAGGAAAACTAATAGTAGTATGCATGTTTGCATATCAGGAAGGTGTGTGTGGGTGTGCATGTGAAAAATGTGTGTGTGTGTGTGTGTGTGTGTGTGTGTGTGTGTGTGTGTGTGTGTGTAAAGGTTTCTTTCAGCTTTGTGCTTATAGTGTTGAGACCCTGGGAGCAGTGAGCATTTAGTTATAAATTAGCGCTTGACCATAGCCTTTGTACAGAGCTAGTACAGCAAAAATAAATCACTTTACAACTCCACACCCACACAGTCACTCTACTCACCAGTAAAAAGAAAGCTTTTCGAGCTCTTTCTGGTTTCATAGAATTGCATGTTTAGAGTCTGCATAAAGGACTGTGCCATTGTGCTCAGTGTATGCGACACTAGTACAGTTTGCATGAATGAACTTTGATGACACAGTTAATGTGGGGGCAGAGACAGAGAGAGGGGGGTCATGGGGTGCATCCAGGACCCCCCACCTTACAGCCCATTCACACTCAGCGCTGTGTGTGTAATGTGCAGGTCAGGTGGGGCCCCCAGGGCTCGGGCAGGGGGTAAAAGTCAAGCGCTGGGAGCTTTAGGAAAGCGCCATGCAAACAGAGGGTTACCTTCTGACCCGCCGCTGATACCTAGAGCCAAGGACAAAACACGCCGGCCTGTCGCATTAGACATGGCTGTTAGCAGGATAAAGCCAGACCCACTCCCCCAACATGCATCATGAGAAAGAGGGAGAGACAGAGAAAGTGAGAGAGCTCACACTGTCCCCTTTGCCAATTCAACATAGTCGTTTTTACAGCTTAATCACTTCTTCTGTCTTATCTCTGTTTATTTCTTCTCTCTTTTTGGGTGTCTTTTTCTCTGGTTCTTTTATTTTCTGATGTGGTTTATGTGAAAGAGTGACAGAACACAGGGTTCAAATGAGGCTAGCTAGTGTGGTTGTCGGTGTGAACTTCTAAGTGTTGTGAGAGATGGAAGCAGAGGGAAAAAAGAGGGAAAAATAATAGCACGCATTTAACACTAACTCAAGCTGCATGCTAATAAGAATAAGACATATGAGAAATGAAGATAAGATTATCACTAATAATAAGATAATGCACACAGGAATATTGTCACAATATTGGAGGAACACCACATTTGACGTTCCGAACAATCCCGTACACCAGGCCAAGAACAGGACAAACACAATTTTCAAGCCTATCCTGCAGTATATTATAGTTATGTGTAAGAAATTTAGAGAATAAGGACCAGCAGACAAATAGGTTTAGAGGCAATCTCAGGTCATATACCATGCTGATTAATGCTGGCCCTGAATTCAAGCCTGGCAAAAGGCGTGTACATTATTCCTCTGCAGGAATGGTACCATAAAAGACTTAAATCTTACTAAGTCTATAATATATATTATTGCTGCTGTAGACCATTAGAATGTGTGCCTCTAATTCTCATTGTCTGTCTGTCCTAATCTCTATATCTATATATGCTGTCTAGTTCTAGAGAGAGTGTGTATGGATTAATGGGCTGACTGTGACTGTCACTCATTAGATTAGAAGAGGAGGAGCCATCACTATTGATTCATGCCTTACAGCCAATCATAAAGCAGTACTCTTTAAACCCTCTCTAGTGCTTGAGACTTGTTGGGACTGCAGCTCAAAATGACAGCATGAGCAGTGCGTTTTATGTCTGGTTTAGGTTTTAATGGCTAGACAAATCCAGTCAATTGATATGCAGTGTACACTGCCATAGAGGTATAACACAATAATGCTACTGTTCATATCTGATTAGTGCTCCGAGTGTCCATATCTGTATTTAGATTTGAACATGTGGCCTTGTTCATTTATTTATTTATTTTTGTTTGTTTGTTTGTAATAACCATACTGCTATGCTCAAAAAGGTAGAAATGCCAGCATGGTCTGTCAAAATTGCACATTTTCTGCATTTGGCGGATCCAGAGTGACTTAGATTTATTTCATTTACACAACTGAGCAGTTGAGGGTTAAGGGGCCCTTGCTCAGGGGCCCACCAACACCTTAACCACTGAGCTACTACTCCTCCCTGACTCCTGAACCTCAGCAACATCAGTCTCTTTACTGCTCTCAACTACATATTTACACACTTTTCATTTTTTGGTTTTACCTGTCTGAGAAGCTTTCTTACAAAAAAAAATGAAAAATGATTTCTCCTATTCATACAAGTATGGGTATATATTTAGAACACATTATCAATAACATAATCAAAATGTTTTGAGGTAAACCTTCTAGATTATGCCTAAAAAGTTTTCCTTTTCAGAATAAATTCCCTCTGAAGTTCAGCTGCTGAACTACACCCAGACAGATATAAAATATATAAACACCCTGCAACCCCCACGTTCAAACATACATAGATTTAGAGTTACCTCAGAGTACCATCCTGGAACAGAGTCGCCGGAATGAGACCCGTCCTCTACAACCTCATAAATACAGTGATATTGGGCAGCGGGAGCAGGGGGGAGATTTATCCCAGCGATTAGCCACCATAGCATCTGCACCAATTAATCCAAGACGAAGACACTTTCCTACCTCTTTTCCCATACACTCTCACTCACATACACATACACGCTCACACAAAATAAATGATTAGGTATGGAGAGTTAATTATTCCTCATCTGAGGAGTGTTTATTAAGAGACGTCAGAACGGGGAACAGTGTAGAGACCCGGTGCTCTCTGGAAGCGCTCCATGACTTCAGGACTCCATGAATCGTCCGAGCTTCTTAGAGAGCTGCAGTGAGTGTTGTATCAAATGGGATGTAATACAGTGATATAGTAATACACTCATGGAAAGAGGACTGAGAAGGTGCTATTGTTTTCTGTGTGTTTTCATTCACATGAGGAGAGGGTTAACTCAGAAGAGTGCTGTTTCTGAAATTAACACATTTAGAGAGCTTAAGAGACACATACCATACATACACTTTCAGATCAGCAGGAGTGTGTGAACCTGTGCTTTCTAGCCAGTTCTTTCTCAGTGTTTCAGTGCAGTTTGAATCCTCCACTAGGGAGTGCTATTTGCTTCACAAACACTGCCCTGTTCCTGATGATCTACCCTCTTGATTAAGGTTCCAGTGCTGATCCAGCACATCTGCCTCAATGCTCTATTAACCAGATTTGGATTTAGGTGTAACTGAATTGTTTAAGAAGTCGGTAAATGAGTTTGTGATCTTTGCTCTGCTATTAGATACCAATAAGAATCAAATTTGTACTCTGCTGATGGTTCTCTCTCTCTCTCTCTCTCTCTCTCTCTCTCTCTCTCTCTCTCTCTCTCTCTCTCTCTCCCCAATATAGGATCACAGACCAACGTTATGAGAAGCTTCCATATTTCCTCTTTGGCGATTTTAACTTCAGGCTGGACTCCAAGCAGGTTATAGAGGTAAGAAAAGTGAAGTTAAAAGAAACAGTGCAGACTTTTTTTTTTTTCCTCCCTAATTTTTATCCACTGTGTGTGTAGCTTGTGTGATTGCCATGGACAATAATTTTAAAACCTTTCCCTAGACTGTGAAAAGAACAGAAAACTGAAATAAAAATAAAAATTAAAAACTATAATTATTAGGCTCTAATAGTATTTCTCAGCCTCAATAAACGGGAAAAAATAAGTCTAATTAGCTTCATTTATTAATCTCTATTTTATCTGTGTGCCTAAGGTAGAGTACTAATATATTATGCAAAAATACTATTATCAGCTAATAGATATACTAATATTGCCAGTCAGGAGGAGATCATATCCATGTTGCACAGCTTTAAGTGTGTGACATGACATAGTTGGGAATGTAACTAGGTTAAAGTTAGTGAGGTGTATGGAAGCATGAGATGATGTAGAACATTGGCCATTATGCCATACCATACAACCTTCTTAGGCCACAGCAGCACTTTTATGGAGCTAATCTGCTCAAGACTGAGTGAATTTATTTCTACATAAGAATATGTTTAGTACTGGAAATGCAAGCGGCTGCTGCTTATGGACCACTGCTATCACATTACATGCAACAAGAATGAGAAAATATTATACCAAAACTGTTATGTTGTTTTTGTTTTCTTACACTTTCCCAGAGTGTTTGGGCTAGGTTTGCTATGATGGAAGGTAGTATCAGGAATATAAATTCCTTGGCAATAAATTACAATTATTGTCATAGCTATCAAGTTAAATGTCTGTCGGGAAACACAGTGTCTGCTGCTTTAAGACAGACGGAAATAAAGTGTTTTGTATTTTGTAATATGTGATATCTTTTTGCCGTTTTGCATCCTGTACGAACTTTTGGAGGGGTGTGACATAACATTTTTCTCTGATGCACCTTATCTTTCATTGTCTGTGCTGCTGAACAGATAAAGCCATGATTGTCTGGTCTGCTCTCACCAAACATTAACAGAGGTTTAAGTTATGAATATGAAACGGCGTGTTGTTTATCAGGCCAACTTCATTATACAAGAATTCAATAAGTATCTCTGCTGCTGTTCAGTAATGAGCACATGCACACATAGTTTGTTTAATTTTATTTTAAATATTGTGTGAGCTTAGTTACAATTAATAATGTATGTTTATTTATAGTCCCTACTTCAGTTTGTAAGCATTCCTGATCTTGTTAATGAATACATAATAAAAACTAATGAAACTCTAATGCTAGCAATTACAGAGCAGCTACAACTGCCTCATAACCAGCTCCCAGTTATTCTGTTACACAACCTACACCACCTAGGCTATGCATGTATGGCCACGCCCCGTTGTGTCCTACCCGCCCCCTCAAAGCCATAACTGATACTATCATCAATCTGCGATACTTATAATCAGATGATGCCATTTCACACATGATCACACAGCTGTACTTTGTGGTATCCATTAGGTGGCATGCAGAACCTGAGATATGTAAATGAGTTGCACAAATTTAGAGCTTTAGTGGTTCCCAGTACCTTTGACTAAGAATCTACAAAACTGTTTCAGATAAACATTTATTATATGATCTACAACTGTCCTATGTAGAAGACCTCGATTGCAGGTTTTTTTTATTATTATTATTATTATTATTATTATTATTATTGTTATTATTTTTAATTAGTCTGTTTTTCATGTCTTTGTTTCCTCAGTACAGAGCAATGTCAGATTTCTCTTTTGAGTGTTTGCTCCATAGGTAACATTCCTGCACCATTTGGCTTTTAACAAATTCTTTGCTTTCTTTCTCACCTTCCTCACACATTGGCAGCTGAGCCACAAACCCACAAAGCTCATGTATGTGAGGTCGAATTATCGGCTTTATGACGTCCTAATCACCACTTCACTGAGGAGTGTCTGGTTGTATAAGGGCCTTCATTAGCACACAGTGTGCGTGTGTGTGTGTGTGTGTGTGTGTGTGTGTCTGTGTGAGAGAGAGAGAGAGAGAGAGAGAGAGAGAGAGAAAAGAACACCCCTGTAACATAACAATGCACCTTGCAGTCAGGTTAGCAAACACAGCTGGGTTGGGAGAGTAGTAAGCACATTAATGAGTCATAAATCTCCAAGTTGTAAAATGCCATGGCAAAATCAGAGGCAGGATATGGTATGCCCTTCATTTTGAGAAGAGCAGGAGTCTCTCTCTCTTCTCTTTCTGTCTGTCTCATTCTTTCTTTTTGTCATTCTAACGAGTAGCAGTGGCTATTTCTTATTCAAGCTGCACTTGTTGGAGATCTTATTAATACATGCCTAGGTTGTAATGAACCAGGTTAGAAAGAGGGGGTGTGCATGAGAGAGAGAGAGAGGGAGAGAGATGGATAGATTCAGGTCATTGTCCTGCTCGAGGAGGTTCTCACTGTTAAAGTGGAGAGGGGAGGAGAAGGAAAGGAGGGCTTCTTGAATAGCTGAATTGTTTTCTTGCTGAATTGTTGAACAGCTGAATTGCTGAACTCTAATGATGCAGGAAGGACTTCATCCTGTGTGGTAAACGAGATAATAGTCTTCATCTGTTCTCTTGTCCTGTGGCTGCAGTTCAGGCACCCGGCCTCAGGGAGCGCTGGATTAAAACATTTTTGACCCACACCTTTTACAAACACGTCCGCTTTGGAGCCAATTTCCTTTCCGCAAGTCATAATTTTGCTTTATCAACTAATCCATATAATCCGTTTACATTTGCATCATTCGGATATGAGTCACATCCATAATCACGTATTATAGTTTGTATCTCCCTGTGATTGGATTGATTTGTGCCTCACTTCTCGGATGCCTTGAAAAGAAAGTCAGTATGATCATGATCTTGAAGAAATACAGATTACATCACTAGTATATCGCAAAGGTAAATATAAGTAAACGCTTAAAGTGCTCACAGGCTTGTGTTTCCTTGTGTCCTGTTTTCAAATACATGGACTAAGTTTTGGCTGTTAGAGAAATGCTGAAGGAAATATTTGCAAGCTCAGCTGCAGGTAGCTAACGGTGAATATTTGAGAAATGAAACTCATCCAAGTTGCTTGAAAAGGGCTAATACTCTTACAGCTTAAAACCTGCTTACACCAGTTAATGCTCACTTCATATTGTGCTTAAGCTGTATTTTATTCAGAATTTATTTATTTATTTATTTATTCATTTAGATTGATTTAGTTTTCTTTTTTCTGCAGTTATGCTTTAGAAAACCCTAAATATACAATTGTCAAAAGTCATTATGGCACAATTTGTCTGTCATTACTGAAATTTCATATATAGAACTATTAAAATATTCTGATTTCTCACTTTACTTTTTATTGCCATATTTTTTTACAATTATTTTTTCACCTATATTTTAGTTTGACCTCATTTTAAATAAAAAACCGTCCTGTTCCTCATACACCTCTGAACCATCTTCAGCATCAGGATGCCCCACTTTCCCAGCATGCACTAGGGTTGTCTGGGAAGGAATCCCATGTGATGCTGTGTATGTGTGATGGGGGCACAGGGGTGGTTGGATACAGGTGGCACATTCCTGAAGTGCTTGAGCGGCAGGATCAGTAACCAGAGGCATGGGGCCAACCCCTTTCCTATAACACACACACACACACACACACACACACACACACACACACACACATGAACAGGGATCTCTAGTAATTGTGTGAGACAGAAGGGACTTGGCTTCAATTGACCCCCATTTAGCACTGCTTTTCACTGGGGACAAAAGATGGAGCCATGTGGGTTCTAACGCTGGACCTTCTCTCTCACACTCTCCTCTCCCTCTCTCTGTCCCTCCACTGCACTCACTGTCCCTGTGTCCCACTCTTAATCTGAGAGAAACAGGAAAAGATTAGGAAAAGGTATAACCAGTAATAAAACTAGGGGTGGTCTTAACACAGGTCTGTAAATCATGTTTTTTTTTCTTCATAAAATGTTTGGCAATAAAATCAGTTGAATTCTTTTTTAGCTTCTCTGCCAAAAACTGTATATGTTCTGTGTGTATGTGAGAGATTTTATTTGGAGATACAGTTTTGGAAGGAGATTGAAAGATATAGAGCAGATGTGTAAAGGAGCGTGGACAGTGCCCACCTGTGAGCTGTGTTCTGTCCACAGCCAGGGAGCTGAAGTGCATGCTGGGATTGGAGCAGGACCCCAAGGTTCGGCTGGTAGTAAATCAGTAGGCATAGTGACAGCGCTGCTACTGGTCTCCAGTATATTGAAAATCTCTCCTAATTAAACTTAATAGAATGTAAATTTAATTCCTGCTAAAAAAAAATGGCGCAGCCCGCGAGCCGTTCCAAGTCGGGGATTGATAGGGGCCAGCGGTGAGGTTAATTACTGACGTGATCTACTGTCCTCATGACACAACTCGCGCTTGTTTTAATTGGAGTTTACCCGCTTCTCTCACTGGCTGCTGTCATTAAGAGCGTGATTTGAGAGGATGAACCGTCTCTCTGTTTAGCATGCGAGTCCCAACGCCCCCTGTGTGCAGCAGGAGGAAGTGCAGGAGGCGGCACTTTACATGAATCAATGTTTCTTGCCTTTGTCCTCATTGTTTTGAGGGCTGAGCAGCATGAAATTAAAGATGGGGCTGCATACAATTCCTGATCCAAGTGTGGCCTATAAACTGCTCCTTAGTGACAAAATACAGTAATAAAGATGACATTTTTCACTGTTTGAAGAGCTTTCCAACACACTTCTGATGCCAGAGTCAACTCGAGTGCTGTTTGTCTTTGAAGACTGAATTATGACTTGAGTGTTTTTTTTTGGTTTTTTTGTGCATGTGTGTGTTTGTTTTGTGTTTTTTTTCTAACTCTGTGTCTTATTTGTAGATGTGCAGAGCAGGAAAACCTGTGTGGTGTTTGTGCAGGTGAATGTTTGCTAGTGTGTTTGTGTGTCCATATGCATCTGTTTACAGCGCTCTTGGAAGGCTGTGCAGCGTCTGGTGCGCTGTTGTCTAAGGGGCCCATGGCTGTGTTTACCAGTCAAATCTTCCTCAGACAATAAGGCTCCATTTCCTGCTACGTTTATGCACATGGCCTGCCATAAATCAAAAGGCAGGCAGCAAAATTAAGTGTACACTACATTAGTCAGGCTAATTAATTTTGGGACGCATCCATCCATTAGTCACTCGGCGTGCTCTGATTGGCTCTCATTCTAGGACTTTCAACCCCAGAGATAGTGACTCTCATCTCCATCTGATAAACCAGTCCTTACACACACAAACACACACAACATATATTTACTTCAAAGATGAATCATCTGAAAACAGTACTTTATTTTGTTAAAATCTAAATGAGTTTCTGCTATAAATGTGCTTTTTAGAATAAGATAATCTTAGAAAGAGTATCATCTTTGTCTGCTCATCTACTCCATAACTGAGTTAATAATGCTAGATTGTTTATTTTCTTAAGATCCATCATCAATATCACTTCATTATTTAATTACGACTATCCAAGCACATCTGTTGTACAAGAGCTAATATCATGGGCAAGAGTTGCATATTTCCCTGTACTGAGAAAAGACAGCAAACTCATTTATTAACAAAGTATAAGGGCATTTTTTCTTCACTAAGCTAAAGTATGCAGCTACGAGTTTTTAACTTTCAAGGGGGTGCAAGAATGGTCACCTTTTTTTTTTTTTTTACCAATTTGTTTTAATATATTAGTTATTTGAACACATTAGTCAATATTGTAAACTGATGTAAAGTTAAAAAAAAAGAAAAAAAAAACAACAAAAAAAAAACAGCTGCATGAGTGTGAGTTTTAAAAATAAATTCTGCCCACAACTCGATCAGTTGTTTGCGATCAGTTCTGAGCTGAGGTTCAAGAAATAACATTTTCTACCCCTAATTTTTTGACCCAGAGGTGTAGTGTTCATATTTAATTAGATTGGAAAAAAAATAAGGCAACACCCACTACAGATTTAAATCTGAATACACATAACGGTTTTAGAGAAACAGATTTACAGATAATTACATATTTACATAATTATTTACGTGTAGATAAAATATTTATTCACCACAGCAGCAGCTACCTTTAGAGCCAGCAGGTTTTTCATTCTTCTCTCAGAACAGAGCAATGTGTTAAGAATAATTAGAGGGCAGTCATCGCATAATGATAAGCATCATGATACACTAGCGCTCCTGATAAACCCACATGATCTCTCTGATGACCTCGGCTGATATGCCACCAGCGTGAACAAACACTGCTTTCTCTTTTGCTTCGTTTT